>WYDI02014220.1:0-36545 GCA_009867235.2 Psittacus erithacus | reverse complement strand
TCCCCTGATCATCCTCGTGGCCTCCTCTGGACTTGTTCCAACAGCTCCATGTCCTTTTTATGTTGAGGACACCAGAATAAGAATCAAGAATCAGGTTGTTATAGAAATAGTTAAACATCAGCCAAAGCCCAGCTAAATGGCTTTAGATAATCTATCATATTTTAATCTAACAAAGGCTTCATCGATTATCCTGAGATTCAGAATTAGCTAGGCGCATTTCATCTGGTTCACTTGTCCTCTATTGTAAAATAATGATGTAATTTGTAATAAAGTACCGATTCCAAGTTTCAACACTGACAAATTGTTTACTTAATTCAATAAAATAGTGTCACTTCTGTAAAGTGCATAATCTCAGAGAACTCAGCTGCTTGTGAACTGCAGGTTATGAAGAAAAACATCCACGTCAGTCCGACGCAGAGAAGAAATAAGATCTGAAGCAAACTAACTGCATTCCCTCAGATTACTCTTTTGCACTTTAGTGTCACTCTCAATTTGAGGTTTTTCAGGAAATCAGCCAGCCTGGAATAGGCAGAATCATTCTCGCTCACTGAGTCTAATATGACGTGACTAACAAAAGCAGACACGGTATGTCATAGCAATGAATGACTCATCAGGCTGGGAAATGCAAAAAAATACCATTCTCCAAGATACCATTTTTGACCTTTTCACTCTCCCCTCAACTTATTTTGCACAGACCTTTTAGAAACACCTGTGAGAGCAAGAGGCAATAAACCTTGCCAAAGGCAGGAAAAGAATGCAGGGAAGGGATGGTATTTGGCCATATTTTCTACGAGAGACAGTCATCAAGGAAAGTGAAATCTCAGCCTTCCCCATGTGTTTGGCCAGAAATTCCTCCATTACAAATCCTTCCCCTGCTGTCAGCTACCCTGGGGCCCAGGACAAGTGATTTATCCTTGTTACCTTCATTCCTCCATCTCTGTAATGAGGACCAAGACACCTGTCTATGTTATATGATTTCTGTGACAATTCATTAGTTAATGTCTCTAAAGTGCTTTGAAGATGTGAAGCATTATTACTGATATGGTTTGCACTAATCTTTATGTATCCAGTCAGCCTACAGTCCACATATTGATGCACACTGCAGCAGAACCCTAACTGTGCCAAAGGAGTCATCACAGCTTATCCTGGTGTAACTTAGGCAAAGATTAAGGGAGACGATTGATTCTCACTCTTTCCGACTGATTTGGATTCTAGTGGTGGCTAAAGCACAAGTCTTGCTACACACGTGTTTCCACATGAAGCCATTCTGAAATCAATGAGGTTCTCAATCTGCTACCCCAAATATTATAGGATGGAAAGTTAGGGCCTAGGTTATTTTCCAGACTACCACAGAATCTGCTTGAAACATAACATTGAGAAAAACTTGGTAGGAATAAGAGATAGCAAATTAAATTAGAATATTACAGTAATAGGCAGTAAATAGCCTATATACAATATATTTTAATCTGTAGTCATAGAATAGAATTGTATTTTTCAGAAGATCAAAGTTATCTTCCTTGGTTACGTGTATTTTCAAACAATTAAACCCATCTTAATGTAAAACACTATTTGAAAACCAAAAAGCAATCTCTGCTGTACATAAATCTGCCGGTTTTCCCCACTGGACCTGCTATACAGTACTGATTATTTTCCCTTGTACTATGCAGTAGCAAGGAGAAGAAGCCACCAGACAGCTTGGAAGTCATATTTGAAGAGATGAGAGAAGACTGTTAAAAGATAGAAAGGAAATGAGGAGAGATCTGAATGCCAGAATGAATACAAGATCTGTGCGTGTCAGGGAAAACAAAGCTGAACAGAAGATCAGGGGAAGCAGCACTGAGCCCATCAAGAAAAGCAAGGCAGGAAACCAAAGCCTGAAAATAATAAGATGAAAAAGGAGCAATGACAGATCTGTGCTGTGTTAAGTAAAAAAATAGGAAGGAAAGAGGTAACAGAGCAAAGATTATTGGGAAACCTGAAGAAATCAATGATGAATTTTCTTCTCTCATTTGGCTCTCACACCTCTCTGAAACGCCCAAGAAATGAGATTTGCCCATCACTGAAAAAGGAAACACTACAAAGAAGGAACATGAGTAGCAGGAGTTTGCAATGTAGTTACTATGTGGATGTTTGGGCACCAGCTTCAGAGCAGGGAAGCACCACTAAGAGCACAGCTGTGCTGTCGCTTTGGGAGAACCATAGAGTCCCAGACTGGTTTGGGTTGGAAGGGACCTTAAAGCACATCCAGTTCCAACCCCTGCCACGGGCAGGGACACCTTCCACTAGAGCAGCTTGCTCCAAGCCCCGTCCAACCGTCCTTGTTTCCCTGGTTGCCACATACCCGACTCCCACTGCTCATCTCGCCTGAAACTTAAATCTTAGATAGTGAAATAGGATGCCACCAACAAGCTCAGTTTAGGTCCTCACCTGGTTTCAAGATCCCTGTGAAGTTCCCCATTAGAAGCAAGTCCAGTGGCCAACTTGCGTGCGCTGCAAGGGCCCCAGCTGACCAGGGATAAACACATCACAATCCCTTCTGGTCTCCTGCCTTCTAGAACCCAATCTCCTAGAACAGGCTTGAAAACCAGTGCCACAGGAGGATCGGAAGGCTTTGCAAGCCTGGCTTCTGAGAGCTTTTGAACCTCACTTGGCTACAGCCTCTGAAGATGCAGAGAAGCTTCAAGACATGAGGAACACACAACCAAAAAGCAGTGCCAGCCCTGCTAGCTGCCTCTTCTCGGTACTATCATGTTTTCCTCCTTGTACCAGCAAAACAGCAGCTCCAGGAGAAGCAAAGTTATCACACCACAGGCTTATGCCTGAAGAAATGCAAACTCAGTAACAGTTTATGTCGCCAGACCCAACATTAATCTGTGCACCTAGAAAGCAGATAGCGCTCAGCTTAACTTCTACTCAAATGCATAACACCATTGAGGCTAGGGAGCTATGGGGGAGAAGATATAGCACAGAAGGAGCCGCATTGTTCCACCTTCTATGCTACCTGCAAAAAACATCTTCTTTCTCTCCTCTTTCTCTCCTTTCCAGCGTGAGTTGATAAAAATATTTGAACTATCAATATTAGTGCAACTGACTGAACTTGAGTGTATTAGGTCCATTCCTACCTATGAGTTTATATGCTGATAATATCTATTTTAAGCTAGTAAAAAATGCAAGAAGAAATTCTAATTCTATCCATATATATTAAATCAGATCCTAATCTTTCCCTCAGTCATTTGATTTTTAGGAAATGATAAGGAAAGCATTTACAGTAAGAGTGCTTTTCAATAAATCATCATTAATCATACATGGGCTCTAAGTGCACCAAACAACTTTGGGCACACAATTAGGCAACTAATTACACTGACTCGGCAATTCCATCCTAAAACAGACTTACCTGCGGCCAGGTGCACCTGATCATTTCTGGGGGGTTATTTACTTGCACAATGGTTTCTTTGCTATTAAGCACCAACTGTTGAAAATGTTTAAGCAACTGCATTTCCATGCCTAATTAATCATGTAATTGCCATCATTATTTGAACACCTTTTTGCACCACAATGCTTTGTTTGAACAGCATATGGGAGGATGGAGAAGCGAGTGTCGCAGCTGTGTGCAATCGGGTAGGTGCTCAGTTTATACGGTGCATAACATCCTCAGCTCTGACAATAGCCATAAGGAATTATATCTTCCAGCAGCTCCCAGGGGATGCTGGGCACTTCTCAGGATATGCCCCCTTGCAACTCAACAAACATCGAAAATCAGTGCAGTTCCATAAAAAGGACATCGAAGTACAGTCTGTTGCTCAATATTAGTGCATGCCCCTTGCCATTTACACCAATATATTCCTCCTGGAGATTTGGAAAAAACAGGTATGTCCCCCACCACTTGCTCTTCCTTAGTTAGATTCTGCCTGCACCTTCCCAAATATCTTCAGCTGAACAGAACAAAGACCATCTTATTCTGCGTGTTTGGGCAGGGATCAGTGTGGACGATAAGGGCCATTCAGATCCATATGTGATTTCAGCTCAGTTATCCTCTGGACAGATAATCAATCGCTGTGTATAACCAGTATTTTACTTGTATCTTACTATGTGTTACACATTTCTAAGCATCTACATACACATACATGCTTAGGTAAGGAATATAGACAAGGAAAAGTAAATTCATCCAAACTTTCTCCATACTCAAACCTGCTTCAAAGATGAAAAGGAGCCATTACCTTTCATTTCCTCCCCACCATTTCTCTTTTGTTCAGATCTCCAGCAAAGCTAAAAGCTGAAGTGCAGAATTAAGGGAAAAGCAACATCTGTCTCAATGGCATTTCCAATTTAGCTCTGCAGACTCAAGAATTTCAAATTAGGTTTGAGAAACCATCACCTCTGCTGGTTTCTGATTACTCAAACGCAACACAACAATTCTGACCAAGTTTTTCCACCTCTAGGTTGAAATCTTATAGGAAATTTCCAACATTAGGCTTAAAAGGTGGCTACTCCAGAGAAGTATTACAGTAAAAGTACAAGCTTTTGCATTGCACTTGTGTTGGATACAGGCTGCTACAAATACATGAGACAAGTTCTGATGTTACGTGCACTATATCAGGAGCTGCATGTCAAACTGAATGTCGTGTAGTGACAAAGTCAACAATGGGATTTCTTCAGAAATGAGGTATTTACCAGCAGAGGAAAGGGCACCCTACTCCTTTTATTGCCTATTTAGAGGAACTGATTAAAGTTTTCAGCAGCCTCTGTGTGCAAATTCCACCCAATAGAGTGCAATTTGCATTCGTGTGTATGTAAGATCAAATACCTGCCAAAGACTCAAAGAGCAGCATCTCAGCCTAATATCTAGAGGGTTTTTTTCCTAGCATGCAGGGCTCATCTCTGCCTTACTTTGCAACAACTAAAACGATTTCCTACTGATACAGCAGTTTAACAGTTTATTCTCCCTGATGCATGTGATAAATGTAGCGGCTTCAAACCTTTTAAACATATTAAAGGTTTTACGGCTAGATGTGTGACAGCCTTGATTAATCCTGTGCAGGCAGCAAAAGTCAACGCGTGCAGATAGCTGCATTCAGGACTTTCAAAGTTCTAAGAGTTCGCTTTGATAAAGGTAAAGGAGCTTTGTGAAAGATGGTTTGTGACATGCAGCACTGGGAGAGAATTTAAATGCTGCAGGAGATGCTATAGTTCACTAGAAACTGAAAAAAGGGCTCTTAGGACTGAAAACTTCTTTGGCCCGGAAAAAGAAACCAGCAGATGAGGAAAGATGAGCTAAAATGGAGTTGGTGGGTTTACCCTAACGTCGCTTAATGGGTATCTATTTTTTTCACCTAAAATGTAATGATTATTCAATACAAACAAATAATTCTAAAATCAAATCAGTCTCTAGAGCCCTCAGGAGTCCATTAGATAGTTCTCAGATAAACAGCACATTAAGTGAAAACAGGAGCACGTAAAAACTTGCTCTTTGGATCATAAGAATAACAGTACACACATGCAATATCAGTGGGCGATGATGTATTACTGTGGTGTGCCTGATACACTGACCCAACATGGCACAGATAGCTGGAAAACGTGTAAAGGAAGTCAAACATCCACACAGATGATGTTGAAGCAATGACTCTGCAAGAGCACAAGCAGGCTCATGCTTTCACAGCAGGGTACTAGACACTGCAAAAAGCAGGGCTGGAATGGCACTAAGGCAGGTGGGATGGCTTTTAACTAAGGTTACAAATCAGGCCAGCTTCCTGCAGTTGCCTTCAGAGCAATTTTAAGCAAATCTACTTGGTTAAGTGAGTTAAGCACATACCTGCCCCATCCTGTTGTTGGCAGATGAAGGCGGGAACATTTGCCTTTGGAGCAGAGCAGTGATTCACTTCCTTGGTCTGATACAAACCCAGATGATGCTCAGGATTTATTTCATACCCAGTTACCTCAAAGGCATCTCATTCTGGTACCTGTGCTGCGTCTTGATGCTGGATAGAGTTTAAATAAGAACAAACTATTCCATGGTTCTAAATTCAGATATTAAAATCAAAGAACAATAGAGTGGGAGACGCTTGCCTCAGAGGGACCACGGGGCAGAGTGTTAGACTCCAGGTCCAGCTTGATTATGATGACAAATGGCAGAGGAACCCTTCTTGTTCACCCAAACAAAGATCAGCTACTATCGTTTTCAAGTTTCCATAGCAATGTGATAGTCCAGCATAAGCAGAGCTCGGGGGAGTAGGGAGAAACAACACAATTCAATTATCTCCATCATTTCAACTGGCTGATTGGGATAGGGGGGAGCCTTAGGAAGCTGTCCCACTTTCAAGAGAAGAAATAAAATCTCTCTATCTTTGGGCTTTTAATTCTGTCAAAGATGGCCTAAATTAGGGAGTGACAACTTGCAAAGCAGGAACATATTCTCTTCTTAAATCAGGTCTGGAAATGCCGTGAGATGAACTCTGATAATGCAGCCTGCAAGCCCTGGCAGCCAAAGCTGTGCAAAATTGTTTAATATGGTCAAATCCTTTAATCCTCATATCTGCTGATGCAGAAAACAGAATATTTCTGCCATTTATTACCAGAAACATTATTTTCAAACTCCATAAACGGTGCCTGAAGATCTTATGCAGCAGAGACAGCAGAGGCCTGCATTTCCTTCGCTGGACAATTTTGATCCTAACATATTTAGGCACAAAGCAATACACATAAATGAACAACCACTGATTTTTCTTCATCTTCTTTAACAATTCATTTCAAGAACAGCTCTATGCCTTTTTACCTTATTCTTTACTATCTGCAGAGTTCAGGAACTTGAATGCCCTGAAAAACTTAGGAATTGATCAGACTTGTAATGAAAAGGATCTCTCTTTCTCTCTGCCATAATACAGGGAAATAAAATATCGTTAACTCTGCAGGGCAGTATACTGAAGATGGATCAATCCCTCTCCTTTCAGACCATCCCATAACACAAGAGCAAAGGGGTCAGTCGGTAATTGCCAGTAAATTTGGAAGGAATAAAAGGAAATACTTGTTCACACAGCCGGCCTGAAGAATTTCCCATCACAGAAGGCCAGTAAGTCAAATGCTGCAGCTAGTTTTTGAAGAGCAAAGAGGATTTTTGTAAGCAATGATTTCAGTGCCAAGCAGACAGGATAGAGGGCACAGCACCCAAGGGAGATAAGAGAGCAATAAGGTAATGATGATTACATTTCATGCTTCAAAGCACAAAACAACAGGAGTCAGGAAGGAAGCCCACAGCCCACGCTGTGCTCGTTGGCGAGATGAGTTAGCCGTAGCTGCAGGTATGTCCTGCTCAGACACAAGCACTGGGCTTCACAAGCAGAACTGAGTTTGTGCCCAAGAAATGCTCCTCCTGTGCAGGATCCTCACAGTGACATCCCACTTTCCCAATCCAGAAAGTGGTTGGATGTTTTAGGGTTCATGGCACTATAAGTAAGGGTTTTAGGAAGAAAGCGGAGAGGGATCATAGAATCATAGAATGCAGAAGTCCTACCACAGGATCCATAGGATGCAGAAGTCCTACCTTGAACTCCCACCTCACACCAATCAGGCTGTGTCACCTCCCTGGGATGCTCCATGGAGCACATCCCCCACTCCTGATGTACGCTGCTGCTTTTGAACCCTCTCCCAGCACAGCGGACAACTCATAAACAGTATCAGTGGGCACAGGTAGCAAGCCAGTCTCTAAGGGCAGCTTATCATCAGCTGTGCTTCAAATCCTCTTTTGCCAGAAGCATGCAAGAGGCAGGAAGGTTTGTGCTTCACCTTGCAGGGATGCAGCTCCCACACGGGCCAACCTGCCACACTGACAGGCACATCTTTGTGCTTCCCACTGGGATAAAGCTGCTGGAGATAATGCAGTGTTTAACCCATCCTTCAATAGCAACAATGCTTTCTACCTTTGCAAACTCCTCTCCCTGCCGTCGCTACTGGAAGGCGACGAGTCCCTTCATCACAGAGGTTTGGGGCGATTCTTGCAGGTGATCAAACAAAATCCCATGAAATAACTGTTTATTTGCTGTCAGCCAGCTCCAGCTCAGAAGCAGCCTGGCCTATTAACAAGCCAGTCCCTATCATTTGCTTCAGAGCCCAGAGAGCGGCGCGCAGGAAGAAGTACATAATTTGTCCAGATGCGGCGAGGAACCGAATGACTAATTCATGAAAGTACGATTGATTTTGATGAATCAATGCATTACAGGATACAGGGGAGGAGGGGGAGGCACCGGGCATCTTACAGACTCAACTACAGGATCACACTTTGATCTCGGAAACAAAGACAACCTTCTTCTGCATCAGAAGGCAAGCCCTGGTTCTGTTTTCAGCTAAAAAAGTGGTTTCACTCATTTTAACAGACAAACATCCCCTGTCCATATATTTTGCAAGGTCCAGATGCTGCACATTCAACTCTCCTCATTCAAATCAGTTAAAACACCCAATTCCTAAGAACTTCACCAGTGGCTGATGTAGAATCTGCCCCCAGCTGGCACCAAACCCAGTTTTGATGGGGGAAAATAATACATACAACTCAGAAAATATAATGTTAGCTGAACATCCCTAAACTCAGGTTTTAAAACCCTGTTTCGGAAGGAAGCACCCAAGATGGAGAAATAATACATTTATATTTTAATGGGGGAAAAGCCAATTTTCTACAGCAAGAGAAGATAAATGAGAAATGCCCCCATTTAAGTAAAAAGCAACAAGAAAATCTTTGCTTTCCCTGTGCTTCTATTACAGGTAAGTGGAAACGCAAATACGTTACTAGCCTCACATTTCAATCACTCATTGTCTATCAAATTTCATAATACACCCTTGCTAGCTGTTTCTTTTTGCAGATCATGAGCAAAACTGAGACAGTGCCTGGTTAAAGTGAATTCAAATCCATCCTCTACTGGGATACAAATACATTTCTGTGTATATTAGGATAGGGGAAAATTTATGGTGGGTGACTGACTCCAAGGCTGATTTAACATTTGCCATCAAGCAGAAATGCACATGCACAGACATACTAAGACTAGCAAATTGCTCCCTGATTTCTATTCCCTAGGCACCAGCCTGCAAGGAAAACTATTTTATGTTTTTCCCTCATATTGATATACAAAGTAGTAGTCAACAAACTGGGATTCTCCACATGGCATTTTCCATTGTGGCAACCGCATGGGAAATCATCAGCTTTGACCTTTTGGAGGAAAGGACAGAAGGAGAGGTAGACTTAGCAGAGAAAGATCTTTTTACTCCGAGCCTTGCCTCCTTAGGCCTCTGCATGGATTTTCATGACCCAACCGAGCTTTCAAGTACCTGTGGCACTTAAAAATGCTCACCTCTATTGAAGGTGAGAGCAAGAGTTTACAGAGGCTTGGTGAGCATCTTCTCCACTTGCAAAAGACAATGCGGCCAAGGAAGAAAAATCAATCTCTGCTCTAAAGCATAATCATGATTTCAACTAAGACAGATGGCTGAGCAATTGAGTGCATGTATTTCAAACCCTGCCCTTTAATACCTTCTGATTATTTAACCTGGAGATTTGAAGGAAAAAGAAGGCAGAGAAAACCTGCATGCAATAAAAAGAAATCATTCTTTTCTTATTCCTAGGCGCATCAAACCCTGGCAGGAGGCTAAGGGACATGCATGGGTCAGAAACCAAATGCGTAAATTCCTGTTTCTGAAGGAGAGTGCTTCAGGAGAGGCTCAGAAATGAGCACCCTATGTGTAACTCCAGCCCCTTCAGGGTCACCTCTTATTTCTTTTTTAATAAAATAAGCATTACCAAGATTAAAAATGTTCCTCAGGCTCCAGAATACGTTGGTCACCCCGAGGAAGTGGTCTGAATCGCTCTGAAAATGAAACTTCAAATTAAATGCCTAGATCATTCCTCGCAGTGTTGTCAGGCTCATGATTCCAGTGGTGGCTTTTTATCTCCCCGCGTCTAGCAGTGAGGACCATGGGGACTCCCCAGAACAACCATCAAAGGCACAGCCTTGCTGGGTGTACGTGGCAGCAGTGATGCTCTCCCAACAGGTACCGCTCAAGCCCTGGTTTACCCTCCTGAGCTGTTGTACGTCCTTTGCCCTTGGTGTGCCAGCAGCGAATAGACTTTGAGGACATGCTTCCCCATCCTGGCAGTGTTCAAGGACAGGCTGGCAGGGGCTTGGAGCAAGCTGGTCTAGTGAAGGTGTCCCTGCCCGTGGCAGGACGTTAGAATTAGATGAGCTTTAAGGTCCCTTCCAACCCAAACCATTCTGTGACTCTAGGCTGAATGCTGGTGGCTCTTTGATGATGCAGGTTCCTACCTGACCTTTACTATTATCACACATACTGTGAGCTGACAGGCAACTGTTGGCTGCTGTCACTGATCTGCAGTGCAAGATGTCCAAAGAATTGAAGCGTATTTTTTCTAATTAAGAAAATTCAAAACCAAAATCTAAAATCCATGCATAAACCACCTGAAATTGGAGCTGAAGTAACTGTAATAAGCTCCTTAAGGCTGGACTGAAATCCAGTCCATCTGCTGGTACAAGGGACAGGAACGGTTCTTCCAGGCCTGTACAAGCTTCCCAGCTGTGGGGTAAGTGAGAGCCATGAGCTTTTGTATGGATCCTCAGCCCAACTGCATCTAAGAGAGCAGACGGAGCAAGAATCTACCCTCCCTGGCAGGTAACACACCTGAAGCCAGAGCGGAAACAGAGTACAGTGTTGGAGGGGGAAATTGTAGTTCTCCCTGTGACAAGACTGAAGGTCTCAGTGAGCAACCACATCATCGTGAACGCCTAGAGCCGCAGCAGGAATCCTGGTGGGAGAAAACAGAAGGAAGCTGAGAAGAGAGAAGTAGGAGGAAGTAAGAGAACTGAACCATCCTTCCAGGAAATTAAGAACAAAACCACCAGCATGAGCATTACTGGCAGCCTCTGAGGGAATTGTGTGGTGGAAATGGTGTGATCAGGCGACAGCCACTAGCTACCATCATAGACTCATAGAACGGTTTGGGTTGTAAAGGACCTTCAAAGCTCGTCTTGTCCAACCCTGCTGTAATGAGCTGGGACATCTTCAACTAGATGAGGTTGCTCAGAACCACATCCAGCCTGGCTCTGAATGTCCCCAGGAATGGCATCTCCCTCACTGCCATGCTGCTTCCCAGGGATGGCTGGTTTGTACCAATCTTCCATCCCCACTTGCATTTCATAACCAAGCTAAACCCAGCTCCCACCTCTGCCCAGGATCATCTTTCCCCTCCATATCTCCCTCCCTCACTCCTTGCCCTGACTTTCCTGCATGATTGTCCCAGGTAATTAAAAGAAAGAAGTGAGCCCTGCTCCCCATGGGAAGAGCAGGAGCAGGCATCCAAGTGACAGACAAGATGCACAAACATAACTCACTGCTGTGAAAGCAATTAATGGCACTCCTGAAACATTTTTCTCAGTAAGAGACATTCAAATTCAGCCAATCTGTCACAATCCTCCATTTGTCATTGTCATTTTTACCATTGTCACCTTATTTGATGCCATTAAGCAGACAAGAGCGAGTTGGAGGAACAACTGCAATAAGCATAAGTTGATAAAATAAATTAGCTCAGAAACTTGTACACAGAGATATTAAGCAAAAAGCAAAATGATGTCAAGGTTGAAAGAATTAGGAATTGAATTTTAACCAGCCCACATGTTTATGGCTGATTTCCTGATGAATATTTTATTTTTAATAACCTTCCTATCACATTCACTAAAAGGTATCACCAAGGATGGATCAGTAAACAAATCTGAGGGGGAAAAAGAGGCTGCTCTGAGACATGAAACACTTTCAAAGCTCACACTCCCTTGGGAATAAGAGTCAAAAGGAACAAAGACAACTCTTAGCATGAAAAGGGAAGACACGGTATGACTAAATAAAAGGGCGATATTTGATAGGTACAAATTGGATGTGTTTCCTGCTTCATTCCTGCTGCTTAAGAATGTAGGGTCCATATGCAGATTTACCAGAATAAGCATCTGTTACTAAGCATGGGCTTCGATTTAGGCCTACCTCTGAAATCAAAACCTTTCCACTGGTTCTTTAAAGCTAACATGCTCCAGAGGGCTGGAGACACACCATGGAGTGCATCACGTCTGATGGTGAACACCACTCACAGCCATAGGGTGCGATGCTCTGGTAGTCTCCCCACATCCAGTTATTTCATCTAAAGATAATCTCCATTTTCACCTTCAAAAAGAGTAGGTAATTATAAACACATCTTTTTTACTCAAATATTTTAAGCAAGTAATTGTTGCCCATGGGAGAGAGTTTAATTATTTCTGATGAACAGCCAAGACACAGAATCAGGAGAACATGACAGGAAGAGCGTGGAAAATGTGTTCCAGGGCTTAATTGTGTGGCTATCTTGCCTTTTCATCCTGAAAAAACAGGCATTGATTTTTTTTTTCCCTCCCAATTGATTTCACACAATCTTCAGCTTAGTAACACAGAGCACAACCCAACTGCAAAAGGAGTGCAGATCCCTGGGCCAGGGCATCTGTGATTTCCTATCACGAACAGGCAAATCACATGTAGGTCTCTGGGTAACTCAGCAGTAGATGGCTTGGACTTGCCTATGTGATGCTGGCTTGGACAAAAGAGCCACTTCATGTCCCCCACCCACAGTGGGCTCAGCTGAACGGCAGATGCACTGGACCATACAAAACAAAACACTTTATGACCTTTACCAAGCAGAAATGCAAGTGTATAGTAAAGCAACGACTCACTGAGGAGACAGGAGTTGCCTTGCCACAACGGGACAGTAGCCCATCCATCAGCAAACCAGATGGGACACTCTGGAGGACGCACAACCCCCCTGACTTTTATGGAATATCTAGTCCATAAAAGACTGATTCTTCTGATTTTATGTCAGCTGAGGCTGGTTATGTGACCTGGTGCATATGGGTTTATAGCGCCTTTAAAAGAATTAACTATTACTATCACACATAAATATTTCCTTTGGTTTCCTGCTTAGCAGAATGCATGAACAAACCAGAGTATTATTTATGGAAAAAAAGCACTGTTTCATTCCTGTTCTTTCACAGGAAAAATATTTTCTGTCAGTTGATCAGGTAGGTGATTCATGTGCAAGAAAGAATTCCCTAATGCATCTCCTGGATACAGCAGGTTTATCACACACAGTGCATTTGAACCTAATCATGATGCATCATATAAGGGCTGATTCTGCATTCATACATTAATGATGCCTATACAGAGGGCTGCAGGTATATAAAAGGCAGGACAAAACTAGTGTATGTGAATGAGTACATTATACTAGATTATGATAAGTGAATGCAGTAGCAGGTTGGACTTGAAAAGAAAGATCAAACAGGAGATAAAGAAAATGCATCTCAGCACTCTCCCTTACACTGGGAAACAGCATGTTTTGCAAATTTCCCCATAGCAGCAGTAAAAATAACGCAGAGAAAACAAATATCATTCATCCTCCCATGACTTTACACTGTCCTCTTCCAAAGACGTATTCCAAAATGTTATCTTTCACTACTGCCATCACAGTTCCCTTCCATTACATTTTGAAAGGAGTTTTCCTGCTCTTTAAGAGAGAAGAGAAAACAGAACCACAATGATAGATAGCTGACGAAAAAAGGTCCTACCAGAATGCATCCTGTTATTGATGCTGTTTCCTTAGGGACAGGCCACGGTGCAGGTCACAGAGGAGCATGATGAAGATGTGTCTGAAGATGCAGCAGTGCTGTGGCTGATGTCCTCCAGGAAAAAGTGGCAGCAGCAGAATGGAGACAGGAGTTACTACAAAGGCAGTGTGGGACCAGCCGTAACCATCATCAGCTCTACCTTCCACCAGCATAAACTTCTTCTGTGACTACATGAGTTCAATGCTTTCCTTTTTATGGGAAAATGCCTAAGACATGGTGAAAGCTAGCAGAGAGGAACAGCAAATAAAACCTTTGTACTTGTCACAAGTGACAAGCCTGGGTCAGCGAGAAATGCCTCAAATAGCTTGGAAATTACTGCATGCTACACATCCTGCCTCTAAGAAGCCACTCAGACTCAGGAGGAGGTCCCAAGGAGGGAACAGGAGCAACACCAAGAGTCTGAAGGAGCCATCTGCACATCAAAAATTATGAAGAGCAAACAATTCACCAGCACTTATGGACCAAAGCAGACCTGTTATTCAAAGAATCATAGAATGGTAGGGTTGGAAGGGACCTTAAAGCTCATCCAGTTCCAACCCCCTGCCACGGGCAGGGACACCCTCCACTAGAGCAGCTTGCTCGAAGCCCCATCCAGCCTGGCCTTGAGCACTGCCAGAGATGGGGCATTGTCACGTTGTTTGCCAAATTCATGGAAATAATAAATGCCTTCTCAAAACCAGGTCTAAGGTTCATGCGTCTGATGAAAACCAGTAAGGACAGAATCACAGAATCAGGAAAAGACCTTCAAGATCATTAAGGCCAACAAGTCATAGTTTATATGCAGACTTGAGTAACTTATCCTGAAGGAATACATGGGTAACCCTAAATTACAGCAACTCTATGAACAATTATATGTCATTCCAGGAAAAACCCAGGTTCAGTTTGTTAGTCTTCACCCCTGTGGTCAAAAAGCCTACAGTGGGATTCACTTTTGATGGCTTGTTCATGTTCTTATCAAAGATTCCACCTGAACTGCAAGCTCTCTCGCTGCTCACCAGATCATTCCACTTAATGAAGTACCTGCTTAAACACTTGCAACCTGCTGATGAAAAGAGCTGGGGAAGTTCAAAGCACTGCAAGCTGGAGCTGTTGCTTCTCCGTCCTGCAAAACCTGAGCGTTCATTAGTACCCAGCCCCTCTGCAGAGCACAAGAGGAGCTCACTCAGTTCTCTCTTCCCAGCCATCTGCAACTAAAAATAACATTGGGGGGGCTTTGATGGTCCCTCTGAACTAACAATTGCCCAGAACTGTTATTTCCATTGATCTCTACCCCATCCAAAAACATTCCTTCTCAAGCCTTCCCGAACATAAGCCTAATTTAATGAGGCACCTGTTCCACAGAAAATCCTGCACCCTTTGCAATCATACAAAGAGGTTTTGCAACCTGATTGATACAACCCCCAAATACTGTTAGCCTGCCTTTGATCACTAGTTTTTCTTCAATTTAAGTGTTTTTTCCCTGTTGTTTATTATATTTCCTTATTCCTGAATCCTTCAGATGTCACATCACAGCGTTCATCAGCTGGGAAGAACCGCACAAAGTGCAGCTCACATAGGCATAAACTCTACAGGGAGAAAGATTCAGTCACAAGAGCTGGAAACTGCATGTGCTAAGCATCAGGCTTTGCACTTCTCCCTCTTCATCCCTGTGTGATTTCTCTCTCAGTTTGCATTCCATGTAGCTTTATGGCATAACAAATCCAGGCTAAAACTAGTTGTTCCTTGGCTTTAGAGAAATACAGAGTACAGGTAAAAGACCAGTATATCATTTCAACCATCCACCTGCCAATATCAGATTATTTTTCCCAGTGTCTATTGTAATACTTCCTCCCATCTGACTATCCCATGTCCTAAGAGACACGATTCATACTGCCACATCCTCTGCAGTATGGTGAAATGCTACCAAATACACCCCAAATTTCTATTGGTTTTTCATATTGGCACATTTCATTGCAGACTCTAGGTCTAGTGTGGTTGCTTTTCTCGCCCTCTCGGTCTATTACCCCAGTGCCAGCTGTGTGCGTCTAAATAGCTCTCCTAAGATATATACACATCTGCATTCCTATTTTCAATGTAAAGGCATTTTGTTATCTTTTCGCCCACGCTCCTTATTTCTCTCCTCTTTTTTATCTGGAAATCTTCTCAAACAGAGATCATTAATTTGCACACTTACTCCCTCTCCCAGCTCATTAATGAAGAGGTTAAATAAAACCGGACCTAACACCTTTCCCAGAAAACCCCATTAAGAACCTCTCCTGACTGCAATCCTTGGCTATCCATCATTCAGCTTCGGCTGCACAGTCTCTCGGCCATGCTTCACATCGCAAGGCTCACTAAACTAATTTGTCAAATAGATTTCTTGAAATGTGATATTAAATGCTTTGGAAAAATCCAAATTTATGACATTAATTGCATTAGCTGCTGCTAAAAGAGGCGGTGCTCCTGCTTTAAGCCACACTACACATTCTTAGTTGGATTTCCTAAACTTGTAATCACTTAGTTTCATTGGCCTTCTAACACCAGTGGGTTTTAGCTCCCTTTATTTTGCTGATGATGGAAGATACTTTTGCATACTGTTTTCAGATTGATACTCTATGAGCTTGTCATCAGGTAACCCAGGATTCCTCTGATTTTACCAGCTCCACTTTACTATAATTTGCCCGTTTTGTTTGCAGAGGGAGTGCTAATTCAAACCCTGCGGGTGAAGTTTATTCCTCTTCAGACCAATATAAGTGTGTTTATGTTTAAAGTTTTGTTTCAAATGGGAGAAAAGGATTTCTTTTTACATTCAAGAAGAAACAAAAGGAATAAAAAGAGCAAGAGAAGTCAGTCCAGGGCATAAGGCTGCTGTAAACTGGTGTCCTGCTGGCCAAGTACTCAACCCGAGGGTGTTTTCCCCTATCCTTCAGCTGACAACCCCACTTAGTGCCAATTTAGACATATTGTCACACTTTTAGCACCTCCCTAGACTCTCTGGATTACTTCTGACAAACAGACATCCCGCTAACTTGCCCTGCTTGCTGCCTCAAAGGTGCTAATTGGATCAAGGCTCATAACATTGCACCTCTAAATGTTGGATAAGCCCATCAGCTCTTCCACCGCTGCTTCACTGCAGTCACCACTTTAACTCCTTGGGCCCTGTAACTCCACAGTACCGTCTGAGCTGCTTGCCATGCTCCTCCTCATCCTTCATCACTTACATCCACATTTATTGCCTCTAGCCTTCCTAGTTTATTCTTGGATGCCAGAGATAACATACATAATACCCCTTCACAGCTTTGCGCAAAACATTGCCTCATCAAAACCAAATAACTTAATTCCCTGAAGCCAGAAACTAATCTTTCCCTTCACTACAGAAATGCTTCAAATTATTTGAGTGCCTTAGCCATTGGAATTACGATTTCAATAGACCCTTCTCTTAATTTATTATAGGCCTGCTCTCCTCCTTGAACTTCCTTCTCCTGTATAGATTATTTCTAAGGGAGCTTCTTTCTCTTCTTTTTGCTGACTCTGACTTCAGCTTATCGTTGTCCTTTCACATTTAACTCTGCTCTGTATTCCTCTGTATTCACTGCTCTGGCTGTTTTAAGAGTTTCAGCCTTAGTCTCTGAAAAGTCCCTCTTTAAGGCATAGCAATCACTGATTGTTCCTTCTATCCCTTCCAGCCATTCCATTTTACCTCCTAAAACTTCCTTAATTCTTCAAAATACAGTTTCCTGAAACCTTTGTATTGCAGCTCTTTGTGAAGCTAATATACCTCTGCTTTTATCTCTGGTTTTCACTTTCGTCTCTATTGTGTGAATGTGTTTGTGGTTGAGAAAACCCATCTTGAACAATTCCCAGCTGTATCTACAAAGGCACTGAACTTGATAGAGACACAGCACAGTCCATGGCCATTATTAACCCATTAGCTTACAACTGATCCACCTTCTCCTTTCTCGGATTCTTGTCTGCCTGGTCCACCCACTTTTAGATGGATAAATGGGATGCAGTGTGCAGCACACCCAGCTCTTTCACACAATCTGGAAAGCCCCAGCAAACTGGTTAAGAGCCTGAAATAGAATTAAACACGAACATGTTTAATACAGATTAAAAAGAACTGAGTGAGAATATGAATCTATGGGTAAAGCAGAATTGCAGAAGCACCTGACCAAGGCACCAACAATTTGTACTAACAGCTTTCCCAAGCAGCATAGAAACCTATTTAACCTATTTTTAGTAGCAATTTTTGTTTGGATTGAACCAGCCTGCAGTTTCACATCTCTGCTGTACAAGAAAGAAAATGAATGAAGAAAAGGCCTCAAATTGAAAGGACAGTTATGTACGCCACAACAGCTAATGAATAGCACATACTTTAGGGATACAGAAGCTGTGAAGAGATTACATTATTTTCTGAGGATGGTCATTTAAAGCCACGTGCATTCTCTGGCTGGTTACAGTGTTGTTAGCTGTCATTCTGACAGTACAGAAAGAATGCCGGTATGCTTTTGGAGGGCAGTTTAGTTTTCCATTTGTGGACCCTCATGCAGACTCTAGCATTCATTTGAATAAACTTGCAGCTTCTCTGCCTGTTCCCTCAAGTGCTTTGCATCCATTGGTAAGGCCTGTTCTTCTTCTCCTTCCCTCCTTGCTCAAAGGATGCAACTTCAGCTTCTCAATATTGCTTCAGTACCTAGAACATCTGTTTGAGTTGCCCATGTCTGTGATGATGTGCTAACATCACATAAATTTGCAGACAGTTTTTGATTGCACGAACACCTCGATACAGGCAGTTTAACCAATATACATTTATTGCTTAGAAAGGGCGAGCTACACTCCTCCAAATCCAACAGGCACCATTCTCCCCTCTAGCAAAGGCTGACGGTAATGAGCATTTATGTGCACTGAGGTACTGCAGATGCAATTTGCATCATTCCTCCAGCCAGCACCTCTGCTGAGTGAACTTGTGATTACTCAGGGGTTACTCTCAACTGCAGCTCAGCCTAGCTCAGCGGGTGAGAACCAAGGTACGACACAGACATCCCCCCAAGCCATAAGCTGGTCCATGACCCCCAGGTATATTGGCAGAAGCTAATGCTCTGATGGGTACTGCTGGACTGACCACATTTACCCAACTCACAGCTAAACTTATGGGCTAAGCTGGGAAAAAAAGGTCATATCCACACTAAATTTTGGGTGCAGACACTAGATGCCAACAAATTCCTTCCAGGGACCATGAGCTAGAGCTATTTCACAGTTAAGAGAAAGCAGAGGCTTGGATTTAAGCTGTCACTCCCATAGTGTTTATATGCATACAGGGAGGCTGCTATGATTTCAACTCTCCTCACAGTTATCTTTGGCCAACAGAGAAATAACTTGAGCAGTTAAGGAAAATCTGTATTCTTTAGAGTGAGTTGTTCTCCTCCTGGTCTGGAAACCCTTACATCAACACACACACAGGGAGGAGCTGGACCCTCAGACCTCCTGCACTGGGTTCCTGGTGGTTTTTCAGGGATGGGCTAGTTCATAGTTAAAACCTGAATTCCTGACAATAGCCAAATGAAAGAGGATTTAGCCAGAACACAAATAACCTCTTACCCTTAATTTGTTCTTCAATTTCCCACTCCTCCTGTGCTCATCTGGATGTCCCTCAATAAATAATAAGCTCACAGTGCTACAGCAGATCTGCATGTTTCCTTCCCTACCAATGACATCGAGTGCATTGAAGAATCTCATTTTTTCCAGCAATCACTCTGAAGAGTGATTTTATCCTTCTCTCCTAACCCCTCCCAACGCAGCCGAATGGAAGCAGCTTTCTCCCTTGTAATGTGACATTGTTTAACAACGTTGTTTCTTGTGAAAGTCTGTTGACATTTTAGAGCTAAGATACGAGATCTCATTGTTCACCAACCATTTCTGTTTGGTTTTAGAGCTTTATAGCCTCATCCTAAGAATCCATGACAGAAAAAATTATGGCAGAACTAAGTTCTTTTTCAGCAAATTCTTTTTAACAGAATTAAAGCAGAAGAGGAATATCCAAGAATTGAAATCTTTCAGCTCACCACCTACATCGAGGAAGGTTTCTCACACCTATTCCTCCTACAACAGGAGGCTGAGAATGCCTCTGGAAGGAGCATTTAATACCTTTTAATATGTAAAACATTGTTTTAAGAGCTTGGCTCCTTCTGAGGGACAGAAGGATGTTATGTGTGATGACTCACTGATTACATAGTTTTGTAGGGTGTTCAGATGACACAGTGATGAGTTCATTCGGATGTGCCTATTAAAACAAATTAATAGAAGCTTTATATTGAATCATTTTACAAATAGGTACTTGTATTTCTGTCTTCTCTCTTCTATTTTTACTTTGTGATTGCTCAAACATTTGTGATAGGAAGATGCTGCCTAACAAGGCACCAAAACCAGAAGGTTAAAAGCAAATGAATAGAAGCAGAGGGAGAAACTGTTCTTTCTTATAGTAGTTATCTACTGGGTAATAAATGCTGCAACATAATTGATGCCATTTTGGAAGAATCCTGCAGAAAACAAAACATTGCAGGTTTAAGTATCTTAATTATGGAAATTTCATATTCAATGAACTCTTGCCAAAATAAACGGTGCACATTATCTAAAAAGCGAGTGTTAATTAAAACTGTATCTTGATAGCCTTCCTGGCTCACAAGGCATCCTGCATGTGGGAGATTAAACAAGGTACTTCAGCTGCAATCAGTCCTCCAGCAACGGGTTTCACTTCATTCTTTTGACATATGTAGGACCAGAAGAAGTCAACATACATTGATGGCCCCTAGTAGCCCCTCATCTTTTTGTCTCTAATGTTCTAAATCTACAGCACGTATTTCATGAACTCTATTACAGCTGAGAACACCTTCATGCAAAACTCTACAATAAACAAAAGACCAAGTTCCAAACATTAATTAGCTGCTTAACACAAAGATATCCACTTATCATCATACCCAGTGCACACAATAATTAAAGCCATAAAGAAAAGAGGATGCATTAATATTCCTGTAGTCTGTAGACTCTGCAGAGGGATGGCTACGGGTTACTGAACAGGCCAACAAGTCCTTATCCAGCTTCAGATGGGAATCAAAGAAGTCACTTTTCTTCTCTGCATCTGTTTTCATAATTAAAGACAAACATTAATATAATACATGTCTGAATAAGGAGAGAGATGGTCCACTGCCTAGTTTCTCACTCGGGGTCAGGGGAGAGATTCAATGCTGCGTTCTACTCACACCTCTGTATGTTTGTCTCTTCACAGAGCTCCCTCAAAAGCAGATGTAATGGGTGATGCATAAAAGCACAAGTAAAGCATTGGTCTAACAGCAAACCTCTGCAGCAATAAAAACACAGGTACATGGGCTTTTTAAAGTATATAAAAATGCATGCAGAGAAGCTGGAAATGCCTTTATGGGCTGCAGCAAAGCCTAATGTATCATGCTGTTACTGCTACAGCCTCCCCAACAATGTCCATTGAGGAAGCACAGGTGAGTCTCCTGACCCAAAGTCAAAAAACAACCATTCATTCCCATCTGTGGCCTGGGTTTATGCTCCTGACCTAATGCACCTGAATGAGGGCTGAAAGCTGGGAGCTCAGCTGTCCTCATTTGAGGCAGAAAGAGCAATGATCCATACACCGAATTCCTGGGGGGATCTATTCCTCTTCATAATATGTAGGTGGAATTTGGCCAACCATACTCCTACATTAGCGTCTTGGGCAGGTGAAGTACTCAGTTATGGGTGAATTCGCCTCCTTCCTCCCCAGGAAAACAGCTGCACTGTCTTCCTCCACATATTTTTGGAGAAGGAGGACAAGCAAGACTTTGTGGAACTCTGGTACAAATAAAGGCTAAGTTATCGCCCATAGTTAATAACCAGCAAGGTACTAAAAGTCTGTCTAAACACAGTTACCAAACCAAGGCTCCTTTACACCCTCCTGAAGGAGCTGAAGGCAAACATAATGCACCATGAATGTTAACATATTCACGCTGGTAAAAGATGAATACATTTTCTCAGCATAAGGTAGTACATATATTACTAGGAGTATCATCATAAAGCTGTGGCCAAATCATACACATCCATAAGGCTCAGAGCATCCTCGCTACCATCTCAGTTCTGCCTGACTCATAAACTGATTCCTGTTAAACACATACAAACATACATAAGCTCAAATGCTTCACAGCCAACTTCTCAATGAGTTGATCTCAGAAAGAAGATGCTGAAGTTCACATGGAATTACAGACTTCTGGAGTTCAGCCACGGAGGTGCTGACACACATCAGCTGCAGCCCTTCACACCTGGCCAGGTTCTTCGCTCTGGGGTACGCAGTTTTGCTTCTAACATGAATTAAAGCAGACTGTGTACAACAAACTGAATATTTCAATATTAGGGTTATTCAGAGGTCAGGCCAGAGATTTTCTATGTCCAGTTTCCTGCAGTCTGCAGCAAGCTTGGAAGTATGTAAGATTCCTAAACAGGTATCTTCAGAGCAACTTCTCCACAAGGAGCATTCACAGCTTCCTTGGGCAGCCTGTGCCAGCACCTCACTACTCCTGCAAGGGAAGAACTTCTTCCTTATACCTAACCTGAACTTTCCCTGTTTGACTTTTAACCCATTACCCCCTGTCCTATCACTACAGTCCCTGATGAAGAGTCCTCCAGCATCCTTGTAGGCCACCTTCAGATACTGGAAGGCTGCTCTGAGGTCTCCACACAGCCTCCTGTTCTCCAGGCTGAACAGCCCCCGTTTTCTCAGCCTGTCAGTAAACTGCAGTAGGGGTCTAACCATATTGTACAGCTATTTCCCAAATGATTTCCTATGGCAGGTGAAGAGTCTTTAAAGCCACCTCTAAAAATCACATCATGAAGTGCAAATCTCTCCAGGTTCATTTATCTGGACGTAGCAGTCAATAGTGGCTGAGCAGCTTAGGGAACACTCGGCAAAGCACCTGAGTGATTGTGCAAATTGCTTAAATGAATCTTCAAGCATCAAAACACCTTTTAAACACTGCTCTGGTGTATCTTTAATGCTCAAAACACCTTACTGAGACACAAAAGTGCCTTTTATTTCTGTTTTACAGAGGTACCTTAGTCAAAATCATAGAGAAAGCTATAGCTAAATGGGTTCAGACTGAGGTGTTTCATCACCTAGGGAAGTTTTCTAACCACTGGCCTCCCCTGCAGCTGCTTCGGAGCCTTCCTCAAGGATTGTGTGTAAAATATTAGCCCCACAGCCCTCCGTGGGGATGTCAGCTTGTAACAGAAATACTGAGCTCAGAGCTTGAACTCGTGACTCCCACATGCCAATGAATTGCAGAACCACTACATCACAAAGCTGACCCTATTTTATTTGAGCTGAAGATGTTCCTAAATCTTGCCTCTTTCCATGGTCAAGGGATAGAATTTAGTTGCTAGTAAGCTACTCAGATTTCATACTTTAGGACATCAAAGTATGAATGATGTTCTTCAATTTTCTCCACTTAAGCTTATTAAAAGAAATATTTTAAGGAGCATTATTCCCTGAAGTTACTGGACATAAAATCTGCAAAAACCTTTCTCTCTTTTGGCTTTGGGTCAACGCTGAACACAGGCACAATACGTTTCTTTAAGGACATGTCACAGATTTATACATTCATCACTTCAACTCAGGATGGCTAAAGTACCACCTGAGACAAAAGGAACCTCACAGCCCATTTGGTTAAAGGATGCTTTAGGGAAAATGCATCCTCATGAACAAGGATTTCCATACCACTGAATTCACTATCTTTTTCCCCCCCACAAGCTATCCTTTCCCACACTAGTAAACTGCAAAAGCATGAAGATACCCTGCCTGTACAACCAGTTTTAGGTTACTTTCCCTGACAATCCTACCCTGGGCTCCAGTACTGCTCCTGTTGAAGGACTTGCTCCAAGTCCCTTCGTCTGCACCATCCTCATGATGCTCAGAACCTATTTCCAAATCCCCCAGCACTGATGCTTGCTCCTGAAGGCAGCTGTAAGCAAGCTCATTCCCATTAGACTAAAAAGCACCGATATCTTGTGAAATTGCAGCAATGCTGTTGCTGGATTTTAACAGCCAGCATAAAAGCTTGCAGCGGGAGGAGGGCTGACATGGCTGTGTATATCACTCTTCCTTATGCTGCTGATAGTAATTGATATCTGTACGTGGAGTGCAAGCCACAGACTTGCAGCAGCAACACAACACAGAAAAGCACAAGACAGTGTGTATTTTACAGAGGAGACAGACATGAAGGAGGTTTTGTTTGGTCCAGGGGCAGTGCATTGGGATAGGACTGAAGAGACTAGGATCCAACCAATGTCAGTGCGCTTTGACCTGTATAACATCATTCCCTTCTCTCTTCTTTTTCCTTCTCATCTCATCTTTGTTCCAGTATGTGTTTCAGTATTGAAAGAGTGGCTACAAAGAAGATGGAGAGTCCCTTTTTAAAAGGAGTCACATGGAAAAGACAGGGGTAATGGGTACAAGTTACTCCTGGAGAGATTCCAACTGGACACAAGAGGAAAATTTTTCCCAATGAGAACAATTAGCCACTGGAATAATCTCCCCAGGGAAGTGATGGACTCCCCAGCTCCAGACACTTTAAAGATTCAGCTGGACAGGGTGCTGGGATATCAAGGTTCGACCATGCTTCACCAAGAAAGGTTGGACCAGATGATCCTTGGGGTCCCTTCCAACCTGGGATTCTCTGATCCTATGATACTTTTGCTTCTGGAAAAGGTGAACTGGCTGTGCACTACGTAACAGTGATGCAAGGAAAGCTAAAGCAACTGTCCATATCTCAAAATACATCCCAGAAATTTAAGCTCATCCTGAAGCCCCTCTGGATGGAACGTTCACACTGCTCCTCTCAGGACTATATCACATCCTAATGAATGTCCTGCTTGAAGACTTATTTGAGGAAAGAGCAAGTTCTCTTCCCAAATCACACACACACACACAACCCCTTTCAAAGTTTCCTTTTCCCCCAGCACATCCCACATAAAAGGTTGCACACCCAAAGCTGCGGCTGCAGGAACAGCCTGGATGGCTTCAGGAGGCAGCCAAGGTGTTGAAATGTGGATTTCTCCATTCCCTCCACAGTATTTATCCAAGGCAGCATTTCAAAGGCTCAGGTTATTCACAGTGCACTGAGCAAACAGCACACAGCTCTTATCTGGAGGGGCTTTGTTCAGCTAGAATTCACACTCCCAGCTCGAGCACAATCATAGAACCACAGATGTTTAACTCCTCGAAGATACACTACATTTAGATACCAATCACACAAGCCATCATTTTAGATGCCTAAGAAAATAAAACTAAATACCACAGGGATTACATTGGAAACCAGGTTTAGCTAGTATTTCAGCTCTGGGTCATTATTCCACATGTATATATCAAAGGAATGTGAATATGGAATAGGCTGAGGAGACTGCACATGCAAATGCCAAAACACTAGAAGACTAATAGATTATTTCTAAGGGGAGGGAATAAGTTGCAAATATAGGAGAAAGGTGCTGGAATAAATCAAAGGTGAGCAGATGCACTTGGCCAAATGGCTTTTTCCTTCATACTATAGTGATTTGTTTTATCCTTATGTTTCCCAAATCCAGTCAATAAGGCTGCATTAAAAATGCATGGGCCAATTTGATGTATACAACCCTGGGCTTCTTAGAAAAGCCAGGGCATTTGGAAGGGCACAAGCACTATATTTATGTACAGAAAAGGAGAACAGAGGTTGGGAAAGGGAAATACTTGTCAGATGACAGGTTCCCCATGTAGCAAAAATAATAAATCCCTTTTCTTTTGGAAGAAACAGCATTCTTTATCAATAGAAGCTGCCACTCTCAAATAAGGCACCACGGGGAGGGGGGCAGGAAGAGTAATAGCACCTAAAAGAAGAGAGCAACCTATATTTTACCCACTTCTCTTTGCCACTAGCTGTATTTCAGGACTTCAGTTGACGCAGGCTGGGGCTGCATGGGAATGGCTTTCAGGAAAGCTGGCAGACAATGAATTTTCATCAGAAAACAAAGCTGACATTTTCCAATTTCCTGTCTGGACAAAGAGCAGAAAACACTTCATTTGGAGGGAGCGCCAGCTGAGGTGGGGCATTCCATCCGTCAGTCCCAGCTGACACAGTTCAGCAGTTAGCTTCATTTGGTGACAGCACTTTGTACCAAGAGCTATTTGGGAGCCTCCTGACTCCCAGCCTCTCTGCGGGATGTGCTCTTTCACTGTTTTGCCTCCTGCAGCTTCTCCACATCTGTGGCACTGTACAACCCATCCCACTGACAGCAGCAGCCCCAAGCCTTTCTGTGGACAAGGCAAGGCCACCACCCCTGTGCAGGGCTGCTAATCCTGTTCCAGGCACATCCCCGTGTTGCAGGGTCTCAGCAGGATGCCAGCAGACAACAAGGGGCCCTTCAGCGCACCTGAGTTATCCCAAACTGGCTTCCAAGAGGCTGGCTCTGTCAGAGAAGGGCTGATGGATGCATTAAACGGAGCATGTTCGTAATGGCTGGAACACCTCCATTCATCTCCATCTCCAGGATTCAGCTCCCTGTGCTGACCACAGACAGAGCCCAGCACAAGCATCAGCCTGCTGCCAACCTCCCACCGCACTGGTCCTGCTGGCAGGAGCAGGGTATGCACTTTGCCAAGACCTCTGGTTAGATATTTTTGGGGTTTTAAGAACTTGACCATGTGGGCCTTGACGCTCAAGAGATAAATCAAGGGAAAGCATCTCCGTTTGCAAAGCAAGTGCATTGTCCAATGAGAGGGGAAGGAGGGAGAGTGGGATGGAGGGACCGAGACTTGCACTCTCTTCATAAAACCTGTCAGGAGACAGAGGGCTGATCTGCATTCACCCTGGGATGCCTGCAGCGGGCGAGAGCTGCACAGGAAGGTCTTCCCCAGCAGGAAGGCAGAGAACACATTCTGTGACACAGTAAAACATTGAAATTCAATTTAACAACAGAGGAAAACAACTTCTGAGAGCTCCTCCAGCAGCAGCAGCAAGAGCTTTGTGCTGCTATAGGAACATCTGAATTTGCATGAAGTGTAAACACGCAGGCACACACACACCCCCTGCTCCTGTTTGCACCCGGAGTGTTCAGAAAATAGCACATGTTCCTCGCTTCCACCTCGCTGCAGTCACAGCAGAGCCAAAGCCCTGCAAATGGCTGGAAGGAAGCAGGGCTGTCATCCAGCCGCTCCGCCGTCGCGATCCACTGGGACGACGTTGTTCCAAACTGTTGTTGGGGGCCATTCAAGTGGCAAAACATTAAATGTTTCTATTATTTAGTGCATGCAGCTGGTTAAACTGAACAGCCCAGCAGGCTAATGGGAACACAGGAATAACCAGGTCAGCCAAAGGAGGTGTAAGAGTGTGTGCTTGCGTATATAAGGATATATATTGCTTGCTGCTTCTTGCATCAAGCGTAGATTTAGAAACAAATAGCCTGCGTTGTAGCACTTTCTACCACTAAGAGCAGTACAAAGCACTGATTAACTTTGTAAAACCTAGTGGGGAATGAAAGGATACCTGGGAAGGTCGTACAGGAGAAAAGCTGCCCTTAAAGGGAAAAATATCTATACATAGAAGAGCCCTCATGGAGCCTTCATGTAGCTTTAGGTAGAGTGAGCCAGCCATGCAGAAACCTCCTGGATTTGGGGGTACAGATGCTTCACAGAAGGAATGTATAAAGAACAGCAGAGGATGGAAATACAATAATCATGCATTGTAGAGTTATTGCTGGAGCATTCAGAAATCGTTCCCTGTAAAAGTCCAACATTTCCCTATTATTTTACAACTCTTTGGAAGCTATTTCCACCATCTGGAACTATCCCATCCCCTACCAAGCATCTTCTCTTTATGCAGAATCATGAGGTGCTCCATACCAATTAAGAAATTACCATCTTAGTTGCTCACACTGTTTTGCAAAGCAGCCTGTAAACTATCCTAATATTTAGGGTGCCATGGAGGGAAAACGGAAGCAAGCAAGCAGAGGCATTGCAGCAATGCCAGGATTAATTGCTCAGTTACACAGCCACTTGCTATAACAACCAGCTGAAAAGAAATCAAGTGGCAGTCTTCAGGCATTTAAAGAGTGGGTGCACAAAGCTCAGGGTTTGATAGCAGACGGAACGAGCAAGCAGCACAGCAGATGATTTCATGTATTATTTCTATATCTAATTTCCTAATGGGTTTATTGCATTTTCAGCACAGGCGCTGCTAGGCTGGGTACAGAGCTTTAGCTGGTCCTTGGGCTGCTCAGAACACCTTAGACAAGCATGTGCTGTCACCTACCCATTCCTCTCATCTATGGTCAAATAAATCATACCTTCTTACTTTTATTCTATCAGATTCTACCTGATGGTGACCAGCCATTCTAAATGGAAATACGATTGCAAATGAAAATCAAGACCACTTTTTCCAAAACCTCTGAATTGAGATATCCAGGCATTATAACATCTTTCCCTAGATATCTCTTAAGTTAAATCGTGGCAAATTCAACCAATTTCACAACATATTTATGTTCTAATGCAATTGTGGGTCTCAAAAGGGTATGGTTTGTCAAAGTTTCTGCAGTTAAATTTACCTGAAAATGAGTTCATGTGGCCTATAAGATTTGGGCTAGTGCACCAACACAGGGTTTACAGTTTTCTGGTGCCAGAGATTCAACATATGTATATAAGTATACTACAAGTATACCACAGTACACAAACACAGAAAAGGGAGATGTTTTCATTCCCTTTCTAACTATTCTCTCCCCTCAATGGCACATTGTTTTCCAGCTCATTGTTTTTGCAGTCCACTGTGTATTATTTGCTCCTATGTGTCTGCTAAGGTAAGCAAACAAAACTTGAAAGACCTATTTCTGCTCAATCAAACTTATGCTACAGATTCTTTTCATCTTTCCCCCCTCCTCCTTTAAGGTTCAGCTACTTCCTATGTAAAGATTTCCTGGCCTTGAAATCTGCTTTAGAAAGCAATGCAACATGGACCCCTGTTGATAATTAGCCTCAAGTTTGAAAGTGCTGGAGAAGGAGGAGGTTAACATTCCCCATCAGCAAACTACAGAGAGAGATGGGCAGTCTCCCGCTGCCTCATGCTCTGTCTGACAGCGGAAAACATGTAGCTCTGACATGCAAGAAACATAATTAGAAACTGGTTCCTGCATTTTTTAAATGGAGTAAAGAGCTCTAAAGCAATCTCGCTGTGACTCCAATTTTTGTCTGTTATCCTAATAGGATACCCAGATCCCTCTCCTGAGTGCTCAGGTAAGTACTAACACACACTAAAATCAGATTTCCCCGGGGAAAATCCCTATACTAGGGTGGCACTGCCTGATGAAGAAGGAACTTCAGTAGGCAAATGTTTCCCACCCAAAGGTGGGAGCTATCTCCTGACCTCCCTGATTTATAGTAAGGGGAAAACAGCAGGAGAGGAGGATTTCTGGAAATCTAATCCATAGGCGCAATCCATAGGTAACACAATGGGAACGGAATGGAGTAACTAATTACATTTGGAGCGTGCGTGCAGTGCACTTTATTGACTAGATCTCTTAAATTGGTATTTATGTTATTGCTGTCTGGAAGCCTGAGGCCTTCTTTGAGTGATATTAGTAGATGAGATACATAGAAATTATTTTACAGTTACTGATCTGGTTACTGACATGTGTGTTTCTTGTTTGTAAATGTCAATCTATTAGCATATGAAGGATAAACTCCTCTATTTATTTAAATACCTACATTCTCTGATAAAATCTTTGAAAAGAGCACAGTAAGAAACCAACACAAGACCATGTTTTCACAACCTCTGAATCTGTTGCAAGGCTGCTTTGGAAGATACATAAACCAAAGCTGACACTCCACTTGATCTCAGCCAAAAAGCCTAATAGCAATATTATAGCCTGTAATATTTTATATCTGACAGCGTAAATATCCTCTTTGTGCATCTATCAATTATTTATGGCCTTAGTAAAAATGACTACCCACATAAGCACACCCCATGCCAACCGTTCACGTTGGGGGGGGTAAAACTGCCACCCGGGATGGCAAAGCCAGAAACCCCTCAACCTATGGAATGATTTCAAAATGCAAGACAAAAGTAAGGGCTTCATCCAGGCTGATTTGCAGTCAGGCTGCTATGCCTGACTTGGAGAAGTCTTGGAAACGAGGACAGCACTAGTAAGAGAAGGCTGGAGAGTCAACCGAAGAAACCATTTACTGTCTGTCCCAGGTCTCAGGAGCTTTAGCACTGCTCAGGGTTACTTGCTCTTCCTTATATTCCACATTTTATAAACCTTATTTTTGCCAAGAGGGCGGATAATCCCTGTACATAAGAGCTCTTGGCAAGTGTAAGAGTTATTCAAATCTCTAAATCACAGACATCTGCTGTGGCTCATGCATACTTTCGCATTCATGGGTAGCTTTTTCCATGCAGGATGGACAGCCCAGTGTTGTCCCCTGAAGTTAACAGAGTAAACAGAGTAAAACACTATTATTCATTTCAACCTTCACTGAGCAATCTGAAAGTTGCCCCTTTCTGTACAATTTCTGTGTCCTGACTTGGCAAGTATATAGTATATGGTAATCCAGGAATGTAAAACATGGGCAGAATGAAGTTAATATGTGCGATTTCACCTTCAAGTGTGAAAAAAGCTCACCCTCAAAAGCAGGAAATGCTCTGAAACGGGTGTGCACTGGACTTTGCAATTAGGAAACTGAAGTGTGGTCCAGCTCTCGCTCAGCAGAGGATGCAAAATAAAGGAGACCAAGAGAGAAGCACCTCATGAGGGCGTCAGCAAAGCTGCGTAAACAGGCCACACATCAGCAAGTGAAATCAGTGGGTCCAAAGAGCAAAACTAAAGACAAAAACCACCTTTTCCCCCAAAGGCTACATGGATGAACAATAAGAATCATTCTGCTTTCAGAGAATTTTCCCCTAGATAGCTCAGAAATGACAATACTTTCCCCCATCCTCTGTATGCTGCCGACAGGTCGCCTGCATCTCAGATCCTCTTCTCTCCAGGATGCCTTGTCTTTGCAAGTAAACAAATAAACCAGCAGCTGTGGACTAAAGCTGTAAACCATGCAGAAAATCATTTTAAGAGAAATATCTGGTGTCTTTTTTAACAAAACAGATCTGAAAATACTTTCTGAAGGTGAAAGAATAATGAATTATCAATAGGCAACGTGGGTGGAATCACTTGCCTTCCATCTGCCTTCTTGATGCCTAAATCCAAGCAACTACTGCAGTCCTGCAAATGCTCTATAGCTGAGTACATGAACAGAAAGACCCTGGATGTCTCCTACGGATTTATAGATTAAAACCCTGCTTGGAAGAAGCTGCCTACCAAGACATGTTCAAGTTTTTACAGTCCTGATTCGACTGCTGCTGAAATCAGTGGGAGTCCTGCCACTGATCCTAACAGCGCTCAGATCACATTTCCCACAGAGGGTTCTTCAGGAATTTTAATGCAGACAGTTTGTCAGGAAAAAGAACACAACTGTAGAATATGCACTGAAAAAAAGGGATTTTTATATTGGCAGGAAGATAGATAAAATACCCTAATAGGTTCTTTTTCTTCTCCGATTTCTATTATTCATGGAACAATAATGATCCTTTTCTGCATGCAAGACAAAAGTAAACCACAGCCTCCTGATAGCAAGCCTGGCACTCTGTCATTAATGTAACGTGGATATGTTAATGCAATAGTAATTGCCTACCCTACTGCAGCCAAATCACCTTGCACTGGAAGTGTATCACTGTTATAGTTTTTCATTAAGATGACAAAAAGGACCCTGAGATGATTATCAGGTTTTGTGTTGTATTAATGAAAGTGAATATAAACAGAACTGGGAGGGAATTATGAGCATACCCATGAAGTAGCTAAAATGATGCTCTATCACTGTAAATAAATTGACGTGGGGACCTAATACTTCTCTCTCAGGACTGGCCAGAAAGAAGAGGATGGCAGATAACTCGATAGGCACTCTGCACATGCAGGCAGCGTCAGCTCATACTAAAACTTTCGAAACAGGCAAGCTGCAGTCGAATTTCATCAAGTGAATTCCACATCAACGACAGCCTCTAAAAACAAGTAAAAAATCAGGGAGAATCACAATTTCAAGGCAATGTCGACAGCCAAAGAAAGCATAATCCATATTTGCATTAGGTCCTCATGCATCCTGTCACGTATCTGCACTGCACTTCTCTCCATTTGGCACAGAACTTTCTTACTTTTCAAACAACTACTGAATAAAGTCCGTCACTAACTTATCACAAGAGCTCTCAGCCAAAATGCTGAACACTGTGGGCTTCAGTAATGAATTACCGACTTTGGAAAGAAAAGTTTGAGACAGATACAATTAACTTCCCATGCTGGAAGTGTGGCTGCCCTGAAAGGGCAAGGAGTGTTGGGAACTGCAGATGGCATCCCGGAGCTTCCCGATGAATCAGGAGCATCTTATGTTCCCTGGGGGGATGTTCGCACTGTGTCTGCATCTAGACCTGGAAGATGCCATTGGAATGGCAGGACTCATCATCGGTTTGTGATTCGTACGTGATATAACTCAGTAACTGGATGGGCTGCAGAAGGGGTACAGAAACATTAAATAAGATGCAAAAAGTAACAATTAAAGAATCAGTGCAGAGGCTTTATATCTCCAAAGAACATGCTTGGTTTTGCTGAGGTTATCTGAAAGGATACTCCTTGCCAGCTTCAATCCAGTCAGCCAGAGCTGAAACACGTTGGGTTTTTACTTTTAGGTTACAAGGGAATAGTGCAGGCGAGGAGGGATGTTTCTGAAATCCAACTCCATAATGGAAACCTGGATGAAACGGTTGCTGCATCCTTATCACCTCTCTGCAATTCAACACAAACGTTAGCAAGCTAATGTCCTGGGTTCAGCAGTAGCAGTCATCTTTCTCCTTCTTAGTAGCTGGTGCAGTGCATGTGCATAAGAGTCGAAGGAGTTTCTGTTAGTTTAGCCATGTGTTGCTATTCTGATAAAGGACAAACTGAGTCACCATTAGAAGCCAACAACAGCCTTAGAAAATGTACAGTTAAGCATGTTTTTTGGTTAAAAAAACCCCAACATTTGATGCTTTTTGAAGAGATGAATAAACCCCCCAGTCTGAATCCTGAAGTGTGTTTTGAATTGCAGAGTGCACACTCAACCTGAAAAATCATCTCTGCTCTGCTGAAGTCATTCATGTCCAGTCTTAAATTCTTTTTATTCTTTGTCAGTGGTAAACCCATGCTTAATATTTTATCTCTTTTGTTCACAGCACGGTTTTTCTCTTGCTTTGGGAAACAAACATCTTTCCCTAGGGAGCATGGCATCAAACAGTTCCTGGAGCAAAGAGTATTTTTCTCAGCTGCTCTGAACAGGGTTCATCTGTAGTTTGACTCAGGGGCGACTTGTGCATCACTAGGGTCAGAGATCATCTGAGTGGAGAGAATGTCACATAAGAAAGTACCAACAAGGACAAAGGAAGAAATACAGGAACAGTTCCCCGTGTGCTGAGAATGAGCTAATTCTAAAGAAAGGGTAATTACACACTTGAAGTAAAGCTTCTTCTAAATCAAAGTGGCACAATACAGTATATTGTTACCAGAGCCGTGGAACAAGCACAAAGAGCAATACAATAAATAAAACCAAAACCCCATACCCCGTCTGCTCTGCTCTCCAAATTGAAGCACCTCAAATACCACAGAGACATTCGCTGCATTTCATTACAGAGTCTACACTTGCCATTTACACATTTGAGAATGGAGAACTTCAGCGACTGTAGTAAATTGTTATGAGAGAATATGGTTCAGTAACGGGGTATATCCAAAACCTCAACACAGATACAGCAAAAGGTGAAAGAAAACACTGGAAGATAAATCTAAGCCTAAGAAAACCAGGTGGCTCTTGCGCACCTACATGTCACTGATGAAAGTGGGATGCTGGGGAAAACAAAATGTAGTGAAATATTATCACCTTTTAGAGCGTCTTGAGGAAGCCAAAAGCCAGATCAAAGCACAGCTGATTCGTGAGCAAATCCCACCTATTCTTTTAAGAGCTTTCCAAAATTACCAGAGTCTATCGAGGCTTTAAAAACAATGGATGAAGAAGTTGAGGTGCAAGGGATTTCATTCCGCACAAAAAATAATCTGTGTGGAGCACATTAGTGATCCTTTGAGGGGCTCTACAAAAGCCCCTATGTTAGAAAGATAAGGAAGTATACTGCAATGGGCCAAACTAATCCACAGAGCTAAAAGACACAACAAAATGTTGAATGCTTGCTCTGCAAGTTCTGGGCTTCATCACAAAAACTGCGTTCTATATAAGCAGACATAAAGAATAATGAGGAGAGGCCACATTAGTCCTTGTGCAATGCTCCTTCATGCCCCTATAAATCCACTTGCTTGTAAGGAGCACATCCTGCTTCATTCAGACAAAAAAGATGCAAGATCGGATGTCTAAAGAGATGGAAAGAGGAGAAAATCCCCAGAAACAACAAACACGTCCCCTCTTACTTCCAGTGCTGTCATAATTAATGACAGCAAAAAACCCTGAAGGGATATAAACCCCTGTGCCTCAGGGGTTAGGTCAGTCTCTAAGTATTATAGATCCAAGGGAGACCATGCAGGGAATCACATTATTCCATATCTCCCTCCTGCACAGCTCTTACACTTTCCCCCCCAAAAGACTGTAATGAATATTGTCAGAGACAAGACACTGGAATAGATGGACCTTAGGTCTCGCTCAATTCCTGTGCCTATATTATTATTAGAAGACAAGCTGTCACAGGTATCTAAATGATAATGGAGCCCCTAAAAATGAAAGGGCAGGGAAAAAAGGAGTGATGCAGCAGGCAGTTTAGCATCTGCTCCTTCTATCCTCCTTTTCAAGCACAGCTCTAATGCTTCACGTGGCTTTATAGTTCCTAAGGCTAGGACTCCAGCCCCATTCCTAGGAAAAAGAAACAGGTTTGTGTACAGTGTATTTCAGTTTTGATAGCTGTTTTTCCCTAGAAATTCAACAGAAAGCTCAGAAAAAAACATAACTAATGCTACCTCCCAAATGCCTTGTTCATCTCAGCTGCCTTCCAGAAGGCTGCCTGGCCCTTCACGTGGAAACAAGGGAAGGAACTGCAGAGTCAACCCCCCTGGCTGGTAGCAGGTGATATTTATTACACTTGCCCACAGCCTTCAAGGAATTGGTGTGTTTGTGCATAATTTAATAGGTAGTTGCAGGAGTTCATTGTTATAGGCTGAACATCTCCTTTAATGGTTGCAGATACAGTCTGAGTTTTCAATCTGCTGCTCTGTTTCTAAAGGGGAAAACAATGAAAACAGCTATAAGAAAACCAGGATATAAAGAACGAGTCATGGGATGGGATTTGGCATTTGTTCTCACCAAAATCTCTACAGGTCTCTGTAGAGGGTCCTTCTGCCCCTTGTCACCGTGTCCTGTCCCACTCCTGCCTCCAGCAGATGAAGAGGATGTGCTGCCTGCAGTGACCACTGCTGCTGTTACAGTCATATCCCTGTGCTGCCCAGAGACCCTGCTGCGGGCAGAGCCCCATGAGAAGCCCACAGACCCCTTCCTCTGTCCCTTCACCATTGACAAAAGAAGTACCATTCAAAACCAAGAGGGAAATGCGGCACTGCAATAGTGTGAAGTACCATCTTCTCTCCTCCCGTCTCGCCCGTGTCTCCCCTCCTAAAACCAAACCCCAAGCCTGGAAAGGCGCCACTTGATCTTATGATGATAAAGGATATGGCTGGAAAGTACCAAAAGTTGAAGAGCAGGAGCGAGAGGAATTAAACCGCTGTGGGATGCTGAGGTGTGGAATACGCTGCCGGCAGTTCTGTTAATCCATGTGATGTTTCTAGTAACGGTTTCATAAAAGCATAAGTTTAATAACACCAAAACCCCTTCCAGAAAGTGCTCATTCACTCACTGGTGCTGTTTGGTACATCCTCAAATTGCTACCTTTAAAAACCTGAGGAAAACTTCAAAGAGAGTGAGGCTGAAGAGCAAATATTCACTGGTGTCTTAAAAAGAAATCTAAGGTAGGGCAACGAGCAGAGGAACAGTTGGTGAACAGTTGGTGAATGGATATTTTTATGCAAGGAATGCCTGAAGGAAAGAGAAGGGGAAAAAAACTGTGCAGGAAGAAGGAGCAATTAATATGCTCCTTTTTTTTTTCCCCTTACGCTTATTTTGATTTAAAAGTCTATTCTTTCAGTATCACAGATTAAGGTCACTATACAATTTACCATGGAAAAATAAAGTGGTCAGAGCGGTTGAATGGAGAAATGAAAGGGCCCTGTGAGAGAGTTTTTAATTATTCAGAAATGATCACAAAGATATTCTGAATTAATTTTCACATTTTTGCATTTGTACATTTCAAATGAGGATGTGCATAGATATCATTCAATTCACCAGGCAATGGCATGCATCCTTAAGACCAGTTCCCTCGTTACTGTCATTCTTGATTGGGAAGGCCACCAACTGTAACAACGTCTTGCTAAAAACATTAAACTCTTCAATGTTTCATGTGAGCTGCTCTCACCAAAAAGCCCTGACTTCCCCAGAAATCTGTGCCACAGCAAGCCTTGGACGCCAAAGCATTATTTAAATGAATGAGAATAAAAAATAACTTAAAGAAATACTCTGGATTCAAGTTCCCTCTTGCATGTTGCTAAGTACAAGGGTACAAGAAAGCTGGAGATGGACTTCGGACAAGGGCCTGTAGGGACAGGTTAAGGGAGAACAGCTTTAACCTGACAGAGGGGAGACTGAGATGAGCTCTTAGGCAGAAGCTCTTCCCTGGGAGGGTGCTGAGGCGCTGG
>WYDI02014216.1:8537-27437 GCA_009867235.2 Psittacus erithacus | reverse complement strand
CCCATCCGTGGCAGTGTTCAAGGCCAGGTTGGACACAGGGGCTTGGAGCAAGCTGCTCTAGTGGAAGGCGTCCCTGCTTGTGGCAGGGGTTGTAGCTGGAGGAGCTTTAAGGTTTCTTCTGACACAAACCAGTCTATCATTCTATGGAACATGGCTACCTCCACTTCATAGATGACAAAGTCATTGTTTGATTTGATTCTGAGAGGCAAAGTCAAGTTTTCTGTGTCTGGTTGATGCTCAGTAACTGCTGATTACCAACAGATTGCAGCCTGCATGAGTTCTCCTCACCTTGCACAATCTAATCTGGGCACCGAGTCTTTCACATATACGAATTCAGTGTATAGCAGCAGTGGGTTCTACAACGTGTTGCATGTGAGTGCATGGCCGTGGGTTTGCATATTCCAACAAGAGCAATGCCTACTGGAGATACTACATTTACTGCCTCACAGAGATGAGTCTGAACATGCCACTGATGGGTCTTCTGCCCCAGCTCTAAGAGCAACTGAGCTGTCACCACAGATCTGGACCAAATCTAGAATGAGAGAATCAAATCATAACCTGCTAAACGAATGCATCCAGAGGCACACAGATGGCTGCATTCAGAGCTGCCTGTCCATGAGTCTAGGTGAAAAGCTCTCTTTTTCATTGAATTCACCTAAAGTCAGCTCTGCCATTGAATGCTCCTCCTAACTTCATGAATAGATTTCACCAGACTCAGCCCCTTACGTTTGAATTCATGTTCCAAACTTTTCAAAGCCATCAACTACCCTATTGCCCTTGTAAGCAAATAATTTCTGGCATTGCAAATAGAAATAAACCAGATTTCGTACAGGTGAGGGGCATTGATAGGTATTTGCAATGTTAAATGCAGATGCACCCTCCTGAGATTAGTTCCAGGCACTGTTATTGTACAGGCCGTACTGCTCAGTGTTTAGCATGATCTATGGGCAAACACTAAGGAATTTAAGGGGCACAGCATGCACATGCTGTACCCATAGCCAGTATGGGGAGAGGATTTGGTGATGGCCATTAGCAAGTCAGCAATCACTGAGTGATAAACATCTTTCTTCTATCGTTTCTACTTAACATGAAAGTCATCCGAAAGCTTTTTTATCACCTTTTCTCCCCAGATGGCTATTTCCCTTTTCCTCCTGCATATTGAGCTTTGCTGGCCAGCACTAACTGGTGTATCGACACTAGATGAACCTGGCTTGGACACCTGAGGCTGGCACTATGCTTGGCTCCAACATGATAACTAAGCCATTGCCCACCCCTGCTTTGCCTTACTGATCACATCCGTCTTGCACAATTCATTCTCCTTGCAGTCCACTTTCGTCTGACATTTGGAGTTGCTGAGCTGTGACGTGCAGCTGTAACACTGCAGAGAAGAGCCTGAAAGACACCAAGAGGGGTTATAAGACAAATCTGTCTGAATCTCTCCAGGGAACCCAACTTCACACTTGCACTGGGAAACAGGACCATTCCCATGGGTCCTCCAAGGAACGTAGCACCTCTGTTATTGGGAAAACAATGTTTTGTTCCATTTTCAGTGGAGAACAGTACATTTGTTTGAGGTACAAGTCAGAATTTGCAAGAACTAAAGATGTTTCAGACGTAGTCAGCGCAGTGAGGGTGCAAAAAGATGCTGGATAATTGGTCTCATTGACTAGTATCGTCAGGCAATAGGAAGTGCTTCCCAAATGCTTCTTCCTCCATATTTGGGATGCCTGACCCAACTCCTGTCTGGAGCAGGCTTTTTTGTGATATTCCCACCTCCTGAGCTGGGATGAAGGGATGAATTCCCCAGAAGGACAAGTTGATATTATTTGTCTGCCTCTACAGACATCAGTGTTATGCCAGGTGGGCTTGTGAGCCTTAGCTGAGGCATTCCTAAGATTGGATGAAAGAGGGAAAGTCCAGAGAGAAGAGAAGGTGAGGAGCAGACACATCCTCTCCATCACTCCCTCTTAGAAAGCAAAGTGCAAACACGTCTTTCACCTCCCTATGAAAACCAGCTCACCACGTGTTTCCACCCCCTCATGGACATGCCACACTATGGGGGATGCAAGTCAGTCCTGTTAACATCTGCTATGCTTTTATGTGCATCAGGCAAAGGCAGGATAAGCACTGAAGCTTACAAGTGTCCAGCCTTAGTGGCAAATAGACCCCAGAGGAGTGAAAGCGTGGTGCAGTTACCTGATCCTATTACCTACCCATGCCCCAGGGCATCATTGGAGACTTGCAAATGTCAGAATTAATGTGTATATATATATGTACTTTAACCCCATGACCACCAGACTTGTATCATGAATCTCTTAAGTCAATACCTAATGCCTAAAATACTCTATGAGGGTACAGAAAAGCTCTATTTAAAAACCAGTGTTACTCAGAAAGGAAGCAAGAACTGATTTGTGGCACTTGCTCTCCCTCTATCTAAGCCTTTCTGGTACAAATGACTGATGCAGCATAGAAGCAAGGAACCAAACCCAGTTTGTCTGTAGTGCTGCACTCTGCCCTCACATTTATGTGACTTAATGCAATGAAAGCTGAATTTCAGAGCACTGTGATGGAAGCTGGAAAAGGAGAAGGTCTGGCCAGGACTCTACAAGACCCTTCTGAGTCTATTTCTTAAACATCCTCTGCTGATTGAGAACCATTTCTGCTCAGATTTGCTGCTCTGGTAACAGGGAAAAGCTGATTTTAAACCATTTTCTCCCAGTAAGGCTGGAAAAACCTGACAGCATCAAACCTGCCCATCCTGTTAATAGACCAACACACTCTGGCATTCTCCCTTCTTCTGTCCCATTAAGATTCTGACAATCTGAGCAGTGTCAAAGGCCAGTTTTGAAAGGAAGAGGCAAAAAACGAGTTGGAACAAACTTGGCTGTGCAGGAATGTTGTAGGCTATTTAATAGCCTAGGAGGATGAAAAAGAATCCGCTCACCCCACTTAATCCCCACTATATGGCCTGGCTTAAATAGTCTTGCTTTCAATTACATTTGGATCTGTATAGGATTTATCATTCCTGGAAGCTGCATTAGGATCACATCATCACCACGGTAGGACTATGCCTATTTCCTTGCAACACCCAGGATATCCCATCAAAAAGCAAATATCTTCACAGGACAACTGCACCAGCATTTCTTCCCTCACTGCCAAACCCCATCGCAGGTCTTTTCTCCTCCTTCTAGTGGGGACATGGGGCAGACTGCCCATGCTGTCTTACCTGATTCCAAGCACAGGACTGCTGCCAGCAGGAGGACCAGTAAAGCCTTCATTTTGGAATAGCCTCTTTGGTGCTGAGTATGGGTTGTTTCCTCGAGGGGCCGTTTATATACTGTGGGAGGCAGCAATCGGGCATGCCCAGAGGGTTATCCTCTGTGAAGGCACCTGAAAGAGGCTGCTCGCTGGACCAAGGGAGGGGTTGGTTCGTGGTGGTATTTGATTAGGTGCCTCTCCTATTTGACTGCAATTTGCAGAGCTAAGAGCAGCTCCTTCCCTCCTACCCTTGTCAAAGTGCTCACACGGATGTTAAAAAAACACCCCAAATTCTTTCAGACAAGGCTGACCTTATGCATTTCTCCAGAGCTGCACCCTGTGAACAAGCCTCTCCACCCCCATTGCTACCCTGAGTGGAGCTATTGTGTTCAAACCAAGGACAAAATGTCCTTTTAATAAACACTTCCAGCTCTTTATCTGCATGTTTGCGTATCTCTGTGACACTCCTGGCATGTGGTAGCAAGGTATGTGGGCACACTGCAGTCCAGGCGTTGAGGTGCTCATTTGCCCTTATTTGTATGTATTGTGTGCAGTCTGTTTAAAGACAATGGGCAATTAAATTCTTTCTGTGTATTGAAACCAAAGGGCTCTTTGATGCCTTCGGTGTTTTCCTCTGCCCCATCTACACTGTGGCATGCTTCTCTTTGTCCGCCACTCTGCCTAGCATAGGTTGGGTATGATTTTGACACTTAAATTCATATCACCATGTACTGTAAACAACTCAAGCTCGTGAAAGCAATGCCACTTCTCATCAGGGATGAGAGTCATCTCAGCCACATTCCGCACTGAAGTGCAAATGTTTGCTTTCCTGGGTTAATTGGAGACCTCCCCCATCCCATCCTTTGACTACTTCTCAAAACACAGCTCAGTTTGCTGTGGTTTCTCACTTGATTTATGGCTTTTCTAAAACCTCAGGAACTTGGTGCTTTGCAGTAACAGCCTTCAGGAACTTGCTGTCAGGCAGTTTGGCTCTTAGAACATCAGGCACTTCTTCAGATTGAAAAGAAGGTGCTCTGGCATGCAATCATAGAATGGTTTGGCTTGGAAAGGACGTTCAGATCATCTGGTTCCAACTCCCTGCCACGAGCAGCGACACTTTCCACTAAACCATGTCCTCTGTCCAACCTGGCCTTGAACACTGCCAGGGATGGGGCATTCACACCTTCTCTGGGCACCCTGTGCCAGTGCCTCACCACCGTCACAGTAAAGAACTTCGGCCTTATCTCCAGCCTAAACTTCCTCTGTTTCAGTTTGAACCCATCACCCCTTGTCCTGTCACTGCAGTCCCTGATGAAGAGTCCCTCTCCAGCATCCTTGCAGCCCCCTTCAGACACTGGAAGCTGCTCTGAGGTCTCCACGCAGCTTCTCTTCTCCAGGCTCAACAGCCCCAATGTTCTCAGCCTGTCTCCATATGGGAGGTGCTGCAGCCCCTGATCATCCTTGTGGCCTTCTCTGGGCTTGCTCCAACAGCTCTACATCCTTCTTATGTTGAGGACACCAGAACTGCACCCAGTGCTGCAAGTGACAGTATGTTCTCAGAATCTGGTTTTCTTTATTCAGAGATATTTGAGGTTATTTTTCTCTTTTAATTCCTTATAATTATCCCTGTGGGGTTTGGTTCTTTGTGCTGTAGGAAGAATAGGGCCAAGAGGAAAGCATAACCTTGTCACCCAGCCTTGAATTAAACATTTCTTCCTTCAAATAACCTAAAAGAAGAAATAAGCAATAGGAAATGCTCTTTTCACCCCTTGACTTGCTGCAAGCCAAACTCTCCTAGTACTGTTATTTGTTCTTATTCTTCCTCTGACAGCATCTTGGCTGCCAGCAAAGACCAGGACTCCTGGCGCCATGAAAGAAGTGCGCACAGCTAAGAGCCTGTCCATGCCCCAGTCTTGCAGCCTGAGGCTGCGTGAGAAGCCGGTGGTTCCTACAGCCTTACATCAATTGTTGCTTCTTACTGCTTTTCCGAGCCTCTGGGTGCAGTTCCTGCTCCACTCCTGAAGATGGCAAACGTGCCCCGTTATAGATATTACACAAGCATTAACATGCAGTTGTTCATAGGGTTGTGTGTGCACTGTATCCTGGTGTTATAGACCCTCCAGTTCACCTAACTGCATCCAAAAGACCATCTATTTCCCCTGGGAATGTAAGGATGTCTACAACTCACTCTTTCCTTTAAATACTATTTAACTTGTCAATACAGATTCCTGATAGATACAGGTCTGGAGCTGTCTGTTGAGGAGGAGGGGAATAAGGATGTGATTATTTGCTTTATTCTGGCTCACCTGCATGGTGTCAGGCTAGGATAGTAGTAGTGGATGATGGTACAGAGTATGGTGCCATGGGTTGTACTGAAGGGATACGTAACAGTGGTAGGCATCAGCTGGAAATCTGAGGACAAGAGGAGCAATAGAAACAGTTCCTGGGAAAACTGAACAGAGATAATGTCTCCAAAGGCAAAAGAAAGTTGTTCTGATTTCCTGGGCTCTGGCAACTGTGTGGCTAGGTTGTTAGAAGAGGCTATAAGGAAGCCTGCAAGATGACAGGAATAATGTATTAATACTTCAACTGCAGACTGCCTTTTTTGTGGGGATGCCTTTTATGAGCAGAAGAGAAAGAAAACCCAGTCCAGACCCCAGCAAAGAGCAAACTAAGATGAAGTTCCACACACTCATCCAAGCTTCTCAATGAATTGTGGTCCCTAAAAGGGACAGATCAAGGGATCCTTTACCGTCTATAGCCTCCAACCTCAGAGGAGTGACACCTTCTAGGATGCCTTAATTCAAGCCAGAATTAAATGCAAGAGCAAGAGGAGCTGCTGTCCAAGGTTGTTCATCCCTGTAGAGAGGTCACTGCATTGCTCAGCATGAGTGTGGCTTGCAGCTACTTTTCAGGGCACTCTGAAGTACATCTTTGGAGGGTGCAGTGGGCTGCAGTGGGAATCCTATTGACTTTTCCACCTGTGGAATGTGGTATGTGTGCAGTGAATATGCTGGTACTGTCTGCAGTGATGCCTGCAAACCTACTCAGGCTGTGGGGATGTGGGATGCATGATCAGGGATTTCAGAGACCAATTTTAGGCATTGAAGTGGGAATCTTTAATGGATGCACAGATGTTTCCTGGGACAGCAAGCATCATCGAACTGTTCCAAGTGAGAATGGGTGGGAATGAATGAGTCGGAATCACTAGATGGCAGTAAGGCAAATGGCATTACAGACTTGTCTATGAAGAGGGAAGCATGGATCCGAAATGAGGCATGTGATTGGGTACACAGAAAGGCAGATAGATAGATAACAAGAGAGGAAGATTTAAACCTGAGTAGATACACAGATGTTTATAGAGATGGATGGATGGATAGAGCAGTCATGAAGAGCCAGGGTAGCTGGTCCTATGCACCCTGCTCTAACCTTGTGCGTGATTACAGGGGATTTTTGCTCTGCTTGGGACAAAACACCACAATATGTCCCCTAGTTCAACCTAAAGTATTTCTCAGCAAGCTTCCAGCTGTTTTCCACTCTCCTGCACGCATGCCTTGGGATGGACAGGCATGATAGCAGCCTTCCAGTGTCTGAAGGGGGCTACAAGGATGCTGGAGAGGGGCTCTTCATCAGGGTCTGGAGTGATAGGACAAGGGGTGATGGGTTCAGTATGAAACAGGGGAAGCTCAGGTTGGAGATAAGGAAGAAGTTCTTTACTGCGAGGGTGCTGAGGCACCAGCACAGGGTATCCAAAGAAGTGGTAAATGCTCCATCCCTGGCAGTGTTCAAGGCCAGATTGCACACAGACTTGCATGACATTGTCTAGTGTGAGGTGTCCCTGCCCATGGCAGGATATTGGAGTAACCTTAGATTATCTTCAGGTCCTTTCCAACCCAAACCATTCTGTGATTCTCTGATTCCATGATTCTATGATGTTGATCAGGCAGCAGCAAACATGATTCCTGTTGCTGCAGGGATATTCTTGACTGACAGCAGAGACAGGCTTCAGTTTCTGGATCTGTAGATACTTAACACTGTTTCATGCCATGGTCTAGCTCACTCTACAGGGATTTACACCTAAGTTTACTGTTCAAGTAAGCTTCAGAAACATGGAGACAAGGCTAAGCTGCCTGGGACACCTTCCAGGGTTCAGCAGTGGTGACAAAGCTGTCATTAAGAGGAGAACCTTGAGCAAAAGCAGGAAGGGCTCAGTGTCACTGGGCTGCTGAGGGACCTTCGGCATGTGCCTTCTCATCTTTGTATCTCTTCCTCCTCTAACAGCAAATAGAGCTCATGACTCCTGCATTATAAGCGAAGTGTTTTGAGATCTGTACAACCAGTGAGCATTGTAAAGGCTTCATACGCAAAAAGCCTGTTTGACCTTGAGTATTTCTACAAGAGTCCAGGCACAGACCCAGACATCCAGCTATTCCCATTTGGGATTTCCCAAGCTACCCTGACCAGCCTTGGAGAAGAATTTCACCTTCACATCACGCACGTCCTTGCTGGAAGCCATGAAATCCATGCATTCCTGAAAATTAATCCCACCATGGTGCTAATCTTGCCTGAGGAGCAAAGAAGAGATGGAAAAGGTTCTGAGATCTGTAGCGGTTGGCGATCCCCATACGGTGGTGCTGTTGCTACGCTGCTGATGCGAAGACCTCTCGGTGTGTGGGAGCAGCCCAGTTTGTTTAAAATCTCAGCAACTTTCAGAGCATCGAAAATGCATTTGACATTTTTTTGTGCGTTATTTTGCTAATTGCTGAGCTCTTTTGGTTGTAAAAGACTCGGGGGGTGGGATCCCTGCCAGCTTCTGCCGGTGATGCTTCGCGCATCTCCGAGTTGTTTGCAGGAAGAAAGGAGTGCATTTTCCTATGCCCACGCTTTGGAGCTGGGGGAAGTGTGGGGAGAGTAGCCTGTGCTCTGAGCACAAAGCAGCTCTGTGCTCTCTCTGCCCTCACAAAGCACTTTCTTACCCCTTCGCATACCAGGCTTTGCAGCTTCCTGTGGAGAGACGTAGTAGAAGGTAGAATGAAATGCAGGCAGAAGACCTGATTTCCTGAGATCACACAGCAGAGCAACATAGAATAATAGAATGGTTTCAGTTGGAAAGGACCTTAAAATCATACAGTTCCAATCCCTTGCCATGGGCAAGGATACGTCACTCTAGACCACATCGCCCAAGGCTCTGTCCAATCTGGTCTTGAACACTGCCACGGATGGAGCATTTTCCACTTCTCTGGGCACCCTGTGCCAGCACCTCAGCACTCTCACAGTAAAGAACTTCCTCCTTACATCTAACCTGAACTTCCCCTCATTCAGTTTGAACCCATCACCCCTTGTCCTCTCGCTCCAGTCCCTGATGAAGAGTCCCTCTCCAGCATCCTTGTAGCCCCCTTCAGACACTGGAAGCTCCTCTGAGGTCTCCACAAAGCTTCTGTTCTTCTGAAGGTCACCAGGTCTCCTTTTTTGTTCTTCTTGTCCTCATTTTAAAGCCAGTACTCATGTGTGGTACTGCTTTTACCCCACTTTGACATAGCATTGGGAAGAGATTTTGTCACAGGAGCTCACTGCATGGTCTTACCTATGGAGAAATTAGTTTCTTGAGGGAACATATTTGTTAGGGCTCTTGGTTGTGAATTTGTTGACAAAGATTTTTCCAGGTTGGAAAATACCATTTTGTTGACAAAGAACCTTCTGCAGAAATAATAAAGCTATTTGAAATCTAGGATGATTTTGCAATCAAACCCAGGTAGAGAGCACAAGGTCAGTCTTGAATAACCAGGCTCCGTTGCTTAGGGCAAGCAATTAAGACGCAGGCGATACAGGATCAGTCCTTTTAAGTCCTTTGCTTTTGATTGAGCAGATGTTGTAGCCACAGATCCCGGAATTCAGATTTCTCTTGTCTTTGTTCTTCTTCTTCTAACCGTTCCACTTTGTGTTAGCTAATTCTAAACTAATTGGGCCAGAGAGATGTAGTGGTGTGAAGTGATTTGATTTTGATGAATTGGCAAATTCTCACAGAAAGCTGTTTCATTAAAAAAAGTGGGTTTTTTTCCTGGCTGCTTTATCAAGTTCTCCAGTGCTTAGGACAGCAGAAGATGAGTGCTACAAACCAGGAGAGATAATACAAATTCTGATTAATATCTGTCATTTCCTCCTGTTTTAACAGTTTAGCTGGAAAATCAATTTGGAAAATCAACCCACAGTTTCCTGGAGTCGTTATGAAAAGAGAGGCAGTTTTGCTAAATGTCTTGTATAAGAATGGCTTTAAGGAGAAGGCTTTATTCTGGCTTTATATACTATATAAGTACTGGCTAGGAGGCTCTTTAGCAAGCAGCAAGAGTGGCATGAAATAGTTTCTAGCTAACTCCAAGCATTGCCCTCGTATCCTAACAACATCTAAATGGCGAAAGTAATCAATACAGGTTTGAAACAAAAATTCATTACTTCATCGTTTCCTTGCTGTATCCTCAAAGTTTCCTTTGGTGTAGCCTCAGATTGCCAGGTTCTTTCTGCCTGTCTGACACTCTGATTCAGTGGTTCTCTGGGTTTCTTGCCATATCAGCATCTAACGATGAGCTCCTCTGATTCAATTGGGTTATTGTATCTGTCCATACCACCCAGACCACTCTTTGTGCTCAGGGGAGATCTGGTTAGGACAACTTGGAGTGTTGTCCAGATACACGGATGCCAGAGAGGAGCTCTTCATCAGGAACTGTAGCAATAGGACAAGGGGTGATGGGTTCAAACTGAAACAGGGGAAGTTCAGGTTGGAGATAAAGAAGAAGTTCTTTACCATGATGGTGCTGAGGTGCTGGCACAGGGTGCCCAGACAAGTGGAAAATGTTCCATCCCTGGCAGTGCTCAAGGCCAGGTTGGATAGAGCCTTGGGTGACATGGTCTAGTGTGAGGTGTCCCTGCCCATGGCAGGGGGGTTGGAACTGGATGATCTTAAGGTCCTTTCCAACCCAAACCATTCTGTGATTCTGTGATTTTCCTAAAGCTGACTCTTGAATTTGGTCGGACAAATTGCCCCCCCACCCCAGCTCCATTTGTTGGCTAAATCTCTGCTGACTTCAGTAAGAGCTTGGATGATCAGCCCTGAATTGGCCATGACCTTCCATCATGTTTTTTTAGATTCCCAACAACAAATGCACACTTAAAGGGATAAAAAAGGAACAGTTTCATCTGGTGTGACTCAAAGCTGCTCCCAGCAGTTACGCTTTTGGTTTTGCCACTGGAATGAAATCATCCTTCACACATCCCCAGGCAGGAATCAGAGATCCCTTCCCCTATTTGACCTTTACAAATCACACATCCTGATCCCCTGTAACCTTTTCAGAGGTGTTACATACCCCGAGCATAGATTTTCTGTAATCGATACCACAGCCCTGTACTAAGCAGGTGGCTTAATAACAGCTTTGTCAGTATCTTCAGCAGAAACTGTGATGCCAAAGAAGAGATGGAAATGTGCCTGGGATTAAAACAGAGCTCTGACAGGATGCAAGTCATGGAATCATAGAATCATAGAATGGTTTTGGTTGGAAAGGACCTTAAGATCATTCAGTTCCAATTCCCCTGCTATGGGCAGGGACACCTCACACTAGACCATGTCACCCAAGGCTCTGTCCAGCCTGGCCTTGAACACTGCCGGGGATGGGGCATTTACCAACTGAAGGAGATGAATTTACAGACCTCGCAGCCTGGGCACAAAGCGATTCTATGCTCAGGATATGGATTATCTGACCGGCCAACTGGCTGCTGCTTCTAAGAGAGGTTGACGAGTTGAGATGCCTTTGGTTGGACCACTCATTTTTGTTGTTTTCATTGAGGTCATAGGATAGTTTGGATTGGAAGGGACCTTCAGAGGTCATATAATCCAATACCGTTGGTGTTTCTCCTCTGTTTGACTATTTTATACATAACCGAGAGTATGCCTAGACCTTTGAGATCTTCCTCCTTGTTGAGTTTGCTCAGACTTAGGCAGGGTCATTGCCAGTCAGATATGTGGGGAGGCAGGTGGTGAGTAGAGGGATGGACAAGCAATGCAACTGCATAAGCCATATTTCCATGGACCAGGTTAAGACTTACAGAACTGTAGAAGCAGCATCCAGAGATGAACAACAAAGAAAAAAGATAAAACCATCAAAGAAAATGTTAAGGATTTAAAGCAAATATGAAGAATGATATAAAATAATTGTTGGCTGAGGTAATATATAAAGAAGTAATAGAATCACAGTAGTTTGGGTTGGGAGGAATCTTGAAGCTCATCCAGTTCCAACACCCTGCCATGGGCAGGGACACCTTCCACTAGAGCAGCTTGCTCCAAGTTCTGTCCAACCTTGAACACTTTCAAGGATGGAGCATCTATGACTTCTTTGAGCAGCCTGTGCCTCAGCAGCCTCATAGAGAACTTCTTCCCAATGTCTAATCTAAATCTAAGCTAAATCTCTCCTCTTTCAGTTTAAAACCATTCCTCCTTGTCACTGCCTGCCCTTGTAGGACCAGTAATGGGTGCTGTTTCTCTCTTGTGATCCACAAACCCTGTGTGAAAGTCAAAAAAGAGTCAGGGGTCCAGAGGAAGGCTGTTTCTCCTATTTTGATGATTCACATTGGATGGACCTTGGCTAATTTGCCTTCACTGCATAGAGCAAGGGCACGTGCTCTCAGGGGCAGAGAAGCCTGGCTTGAATTAATTCTCTATTAATTACTGGAATGATTTTAACATGAATAAGCAGCATCTATTTTTAGCAGGAGGACTCATTAGGCATTGGAAAGAACTTCCCAGGGAAGCTGTGGGGCTGCTGCTGCTTAGAAAGGAGAGGACAGCTGTCCCTGGTGAGCCCAAAGCATCCATCTGGCTCATGGGCTACGTTTGACATTGGCCCTTAGTAAAGGGTCTACAAGGATGCTGGAGAGGGACTCTCCATCAGGGACTGTGGTGATAGGACAAGGGGTGATGGGTTCAAACTGAAACAGGGGAAGTTCAGGTTGGAGATAAGGCAGAAGTTCTTTACTGTGAGGGTGCTGAGGCGTTGGCACAGGGTGCCCAGAGAAGTGGTAAATGTTCCATCCGTGGCAGTATTCAAGGCCAGGCTGGACAGAGCCTTGGGTGACATGGTCTAGTGGGAGGTGTCCCTGCCCATGTCAGTGGGGTTGGAACTGGTTGATCTTAAGGTCCTTTCCAACCCTAACTGTTCTATGATTCTATGATACTCAATGAACATGCCCTCAAACAAAGGATGGGGAAATCCTCCCCAGCTCCATATCTTTTATTGGTGTTATTTATTCCCACTAATACAGGTATTTCTTGCGAATTCTTGCAGGGTCATACTGTCCTGTCATGATACGTTTGTTGCTCCATGTAAAGAGAGCTGAGGCACAAGTTTGGCTTGGAAGCCACTTGCTTTTACATGTGTCCCTGGGAATTTCTCTTTTAGTTCCTCCACTTGCTTTTTTCCCCTTCTTTTTACAGCAACTCCCTTTTCAGGCACCCAAACTGTCTAGTAATTACCCTGTCTTTGATAAACACTTCTAGTAACTGCAACTTGTAAATACCTTGCCTGCTCTAACTACATGCAATTTATCATAAAGCTTGTGAAGCTTTTGCTTTTCCTCTTCTGTGCAGAAGAAATGGAAACAAGAAGGAAACTCACAGTGTTATTTTAAGTAAGGTATTAAGAATGGGACTGTTTCACAAATCACCCTCCCCTTTATTTTTAATGAATACAACTGCATAGACTTACTTTAGCAGACTTACAGATCTTACCTTTGGCTTTATACATTGGTTTATATATTGCCTCCTGGAACTATATTTTGTGCCTAGGATTTTTTACCATTTCTTTGATCTCTTTTCCATATAACCACATCAGGTGTATTAAACATGACAGCGGTGTGGAGAAGCGCAGACCCCTGCAAAGGAGTGGCAGACCTGTTTGGCTTTCCTTGGAAGCACATGTCCTCACTCAGACTCCATTCAGGCGAGTCCTAGGTCAGTTTCCATCTCTGGGAGATGTCCCTCAGTCCAAAAGGCAGGAAGTGAGTTAAGGGAAATTCAGGAAAGTTCTTAGGAAAAAGTGGGAAAAGAAGTGTTGCCTTGCATAGAATCATGGAATCATGGAATGGTTTGGTTTGGAAAGGACCTTAATATCATCCAGTTCCAACCTGCTGTGACAGGCAAGAGCATCTCACACTAGATGATGTTGCCCAAGGCTGTGTCCAGCCTGGCCTTGAACACTGCCAGGGATGGAGCATTTAACTATTCCAGTGCCTCACCACCATCACAGTAAAGAACTCCTTCCTTATATCTAACTTGAACTTCCTCTGTGTAAGTTTGAGCCTTCTTTAGCATTTAAGAGACGACCGTGTTATGGTGTTTTATCCTAGTGAGCAGGTATCAATGACTACTCTCCTATCGCTGCTGTGATCTACTGACTTGCATTTGTTGACCTTTTCCATTGTGCTTCTGCCATGGAGACACATGCACTGACATAATCTTTCCAGGCAGAAAATTACTCCCATGAGGCCTGTGGAAATGTGGGAAATCCTTTCTAAGCCTCTGAGATTACCAACAAACTTTGCCTTAGCTGTGGTGGGAAGAGTTGTTTACCTTCTCCTCATATCTTATTCAAATCTACTCACTTCCAATTTAAAGCCATTCCCCTTGTCCTGTCCCTACAGGCCCTTGTCCAAAGCCTCTCTCCAGGTTTCCTGTAGCCCCTTTGGGCACTGGGAGCTGCTCTAAGATCTTCCCTTATGGAGCCTTCTCTTCTCCAGGCTGACCCAGCCCAGCTCTCTCAGCCTGGCTCCAGAGCAGAGCTGCTCCAGCCCTTTTGGTCCTGGCTGGTCAGAAACCGCAGAGATAAGGGATGCTTAGCATGTAGATGATGATGGCTGGAAAGACTGGGAGACCTGCCTAGCCCATGTGTGCTGTGCAGGAGTAGGGCAGCCTAAAGGAGCATCTTTCTCCCTAAGGCAGGTGAGTGCTGTGATTCATCAGGAGGACAAGCTCTGCCTGCAAAGGTTGGTGCTGCAGGGAAATCGTGTTTTCCACACCACGGCCAGAGTTTTCCCCAGCACCAATTTCACACAAGCTGATGCTTGAGGAATTGATAGGCCTGAGTCTTGCAGCAAAGGCACTTTACAGTGGTTGATTGCCCTTCTACAGATCTTGCTTTGTCTTGAAGCCTCCTTGGGGAGCGCTGTGCTCAGCGTATGTTCTCTGCACACTAGAAGTGGTTGATCTCATGAGGCAGGAGCTCCCTTACCCTCCAACAGGGCAGATGAGCAATTTGAAATGTGCATTTCGGATTGCACTGCCTTTGATATTTCCTTCATCGCAGCACCAACAGGGCCAGCTGGGATCTCACCAAGAAAGAGGTCCAAGGAAACACCAGCAGCAGGATTTGGGTAGGAATTGGGAAACAGCCTCCATCAGATCCTGAGCAGGGATTCAGGATGCTTATAGAATCATTTAGGTGGAAAAAGACCTTTGAGGTCACCAAGTCTAACCTTTAACCTAACACTACCAAGTCCACTATTTAACCATGCCCCTAAACACCATGTCTATAAGTCTTTCATATGTCTCCTGGGATGGTGGCTCCAGCACTTCCTTGGGCAGCTTGTTCCAATGCTTGACAACCCTTGCCGTAAAGGAATTTTTCCTAATATCCAATCTAGCAGATCTCTGAGGTTCATAACAGAGATATGACTGTTTTTAACTTATGGTAGAACTTGCTGCTGGCCTTGTGACAACAGCAGAAAGCAATCAACAGCTTTGCACTAAAAGTAACTCATTTTCCACCTACTCCCTTTCCTTCTGTACTGGCATAACCTCTGCTCCCTCCCTTTGCATTGCAATTATTGCCAAGCTGGGGTGATATATGATGCATAAACAGAGGTCAGGAAGGAACTGGATCCTGTTCAAGAAGGGAGGAGAGCCAGCGAGCATATTAACACAAACACTGTGGGTTTATTGCATTTTGCTCTGATGGAATCGCCGTGAAAAGAAATCCAGAAGCATCCACTGGAGACAAGGAGTGGACATTGAATGCAGCAGAAAAGCACATCTGCAAACGTGCCATGACTTCTACTGTGCCTCTTCATCTACAATGGTTCTTCACTGTGAGGGTGCTGAGGCGCTGGCACAGGTTGCCCAAAGAAGTGGAGAATGCTCCATGCCTGACAGTGTTCAAGGCCAGGTTGGATGGAGCCTTGCTTGCCATGGTCTAGCGTGAGGCATCCCTGCCTATGGCAAGGGGTTGGAACTGGATGATCCTTTAAGGTCCTTTCCAATCCTAACTATTCTATGTTTCTGTAATTCACAGAGTGCTTATTGCACTGGTCATAAATCACTGGTGGAGGCTTCTGCTGCCTTAAGTGCAGGGCTTAGTTATGTGGAGTGGATATTGGGCTGAATGAAGAATCACTGCTTTTCCTTCGCCAGCCTGCTGCCTCTTGTAGGTTGGGTAAGTGTAACTCAACTTAGGGAGCCTCCAGGTTAAATCCAGACAATTCACTTGTCTCAGTGCTCCTCTATGAATATTTTAGCAGAGCTGCTCCTGCCAATGCTCCTGAAAATGAAGTCACTCAATAGAATTGTTCAAGAAGTACAAAAACAGAAGGACAACAGAAAGATTTAGAAATAGGAATATTTGCAAATCATTCATGTGAATTATTCACTGTTATTTTTGCTTTGGCTTTTGCATTCTTTTTGCTTACACCTAAGACTGGAGAGATGGAAAACACAGGATCCAGCCTGCTCAATACCTGCTTCACAGCTGAGAAAAACCCACCAGTTTCATATTGTCTTGGGATAAAATGTTCCTGGAGTTCCTAAATATGCAAAATGAACGGACGTGCTTGAGTTGCAAAGTAAGATTATAGAGTCGTAGAATGATTTGGATTGGAAAGGACTTTAAGATCATCAAGTTCCAACTCCCCTGCCATGGGCAGGGACACCTCACACTAGACCATGTCACACAAGGCTCTGTCCAGCCTGGCCTTGAACACTGACAGAGATGGAGCATTTGCCACTTCTCTGGGCACCCTGTACCAGAGCCTCAGCAACCTCACAGTAAAGAACTTCTTCCTTATATCCAATCTGAACTTCCCTTGTTTCAGTTTGAACCCATCACCCCTTGTCCTATCACTGCAGTCCCTGATGAAGAGTCCCTCTGCAGCATCCTTGTAGCCCCCTTCAGACACTGGAAGCTGCACTGAGGTCTTCACGCAGCTTCTCTTCTTCAGGCTGAACATTCCCAGCTTTCTCAGCCTGTCTTCATGCAGGCTTGAGACAGTGTGGGCATACATATACATATAAGAACCATTCTGGAATGCCTTTAGCAGAGCCAGGCTAGACAGAAAAGATGAAAGATTGAAAAGGGGAAATTACTGGATGTGGTCTTGGACCCTCTCTTGCTCTTTGTGACCTTGGTTATTCAAATGATGCACCTGAAAAATGTATTGTTGAGCATATGAATTATGGGTCAACTTCACAGGGCCATGTAATCATTGCTGGTCTTATTTAGTACTCCTCAAAAGCTCATCCCAAAGCATTTTAGTGAGGAGGAAAGGCTCACAAGGAGAAAGAATACTGTTTATGAGAGCGACAAATGAAGCTGGAGAACACTGTTGAGCTCTCAGGCACAGAAGCCCCTCATCAGGTCTGAAAGCAAAGCAGCAGGCTTGAGCAGAAGTGCACCTGAGAGCAAAATTGCTCCAAGTTGTCTTCATGGTGTTAATTGGTGAGATAATTTGAGAGGAAAGGCGTCTTGCGCTTGAGGAACACGGAGGTGTGTTGGTAAGGCAGGTAAGCGATAAGGTCATTATCCTGCAGGATAAAGAGACAGAAGAGGAGCAAATCTAATGTTATTTTTCTCCATTGTATACACTGGGAAACTGAGGAACAGAGAAGTAAAATATTGCTGAAGGTCACTCACTGGCAGAATAAAACTGAGACTCTTGATGCTCAGTCTGTGGATCCTGGGATTCCCCTGCAATAATTGTAGCACAGTCATCATATTATGAGTAATAGAAGAGAAAAGAAGCTGTTGCCAAGGGATGTTGGGTCATGTAGGACAAGGACAGGGAATGTTGTTCTCTAGTGCAGCTCCTTTAGTCTGATGCTTCTGGACTAGGAGCAAATTCCTATTTCACACTACCATGTAAGTGGTTGGACATTTCCTGAGCTGGGGATGAAGGTCCAAACCTGGGGCTCCTTTTTATGTTTGTTATTCAATACAGTATTCTCTCCTTCACATTCAGGATTCTGTCCAGTGACCTCAACTCCTTGCTTGACCAGCATCCCCCGCACAACAGATCCTTCTGTACATATGGGCATATGGGATATAATAATATAATATATAATTATATGGGGTATATGATAACAAAATACTGTAGAGCCTGACACAAAGATTGGAGCACAACTCCAATCATGCTGACAGGTCTATGAGCATGTAAACATTAACTATCATGATATGGCGTCATCCTGGAGCTCCTTCTAACATCCCTCTAACATCTGTGGAAGAGATAAAAGGTAGGACCATATGGTTCCAGTTCTAGGGTTACTTTGGCATAAGCTCAGGTATCTGCGCTTCACTGCATGGTAAAAATGTGCCTTTTCATCCTTTCCAAACTTTCATCCACATGTTTCATGGAGAAATTCTCCTTGTTAGCCCAGTGCAATTCTACCTTCCTCATCTTCAATATGCTTCAGGCATGAAATTCAATGGAGGTGAATCAGGAAGCATTTCCACAGTAGCCCAGTGGGAGTAAGCACCTTTACACCAAGATGAGAAGCTAAGAAGCTGATAGTGAGAGAGAAAGAACTTTCTTCTTGTCTCTACTCAGGGAGCGTTGGGTGGAGGTGTGAGTATGCCCACTGAGGGCTTTGAATCTGTCCTTTCGTACTCCTCTTCATAAGCTTCCATCATGAGTCAGTCCTGATTTAACTTTTACAGAGAAATCTGCTGCCAGTTGAAGCCTGAATTGCACTGGAGGCTTTCAACAACCTGTGCATTAATGAGCCAGAAATCAGATATTCATGACTTAATGAAAAACACAGTAGAAGGGCTGGCCGTGGGCTTCAGGCAATTCTGCATTGAACGGAGGAAGCTCTTAGTTAGGCCATTAATGCAGGAAGGATAGAGGAGAGTAGCTTGTCACCATCTGTCAGCTCAACCTGGAGCACAGCCAGGAGAGCCAGCAGTTAATTAGAAATAAGAGCTGCTTCCTTTCACAGACATATATACATGTTTTATATATAGGCATATGTGTATATTGCCATTAGTGGAAGCATCTCTTTCCTTTCTAATTAGATAAGCCAGCCAAAATTTTGTTGGATGATATATGTTGGCCTACAAGGATGCCAGATTGTAGCGACAGGACAAGGAGTCATGGGTTCAGACTGAAACAGGGGAAGTTCAGGTTAGATATGAAGAAGTTCTTTACTGTGAGGGTGGTGAGGCGCTGGCACAGGGTGCCCAGAGAAGTGGTGAATGCTCCATTCCTGGCAATACTCAAGGCCAGGCTGGACAGAGCAGAGGTGAAGGTAGACATCCTGTTAAGCTGTGAGCAGGTTCACTCTTGTCTCCAGCTGGGATGGAGTGTATACCAGTGTGCAGTACCAACACAGATGTG
>WYDI02014215.1:0-34194 GCA_009867235.2 Psittacus erithacus | reverse complement strand
TTCCCAGGCTGAAAGTCAAAAACACAGCACTGCACCAGCTACTAAGAAGGAGAAAAATGACTGCTACCGCTGAACCCTGGACATGTAGGTTCTTCATTGATCACCTGCCCCAGAGCAGAGCTCCATGCATTCCAACTCCTCTCTCACATAAATGGCAACACCCTGTGATCGCCTTCCTGGCCTTTCCTTCCAGAAGAGTGCATTTATGATTCTGGAAAAGGTGTGCTGCAGAAGATTGGAAACAGGTCTTGGAGGTAGGTGCTTTTTGTGGCTGCAGTACTAGAAAATGTATGTTTTCTTGCAAAACTAATATATGACTTACATCCTGTTAAATACCATCTTCTACGAAAATATTTAGGTTGGTTTTAGGGGCAGACATAGAGGAGACAGAATGCTAATATCGAAAAATAGGTGTGAAAAAAAGTTACCTACAGTACCTGCAACTAAATTTATAAATGAAATTCCAGAAAACTTCGCAGGTCAGGATTTAAAATTATGAAGCACTGAAAACAGAGGATTTCAGGAAAGGCACCTTCACAGATAGCAATGCATCTTTTTGCTGAATTAAAGGTATTTATGGATGTGTCAACAATCCCTTGCCCACCTCTTTTTCAAGTGCATGCCAGATACCTCATGTTTATTTCTTCACCTTTTAAATTTTTTTTTAATGTTACTCTATGCACTGTTCTTTCAGACACTCCTTCTTATTCAAGTCTCTATTTTCTTAAAAATTTCACAGCTGTTTATCTTTTTGCCTATTTTCCCCCCAGTTTTGATGTCATTTTTCCCCTGAATTATTTTTCCATAGTATGAGGAAAAATAACTTTTTTTTTTTTTTCCTAAGGAAAAAAGAAAAAGAAGGAAAAGATTGTGGTCCCTTGCATTTATGTTTTCTTAAAATCTTTTTTAATGAATTTATTGTCTTGTTTCAGAATGATTGATTAGAAGATTAAATATGACATGCTAATTTTGTTTTAAAAACATGCTGTATTAAAGCATACCTTTATTATACCATTGTGCTGTTACTTAACAGCTTTCAATGCCTAACTTGCTTTGTCCTGTAGTATTCAGTTACAGTCATATAGCGTGCCTAGAATTTATTCTTTTACAGTTATGTGCCTCCTTTGGCCCTCTGATTTTAAGGGTGTGCCAGAAACTGTGCTTTAGACAACTTTCATTTTTCTAGCGTGTAAGTATGTGGAAGTAAAAATATTTTTTGGCACCAACATTCCTGTCCTGACTGCTTTTAACTGGCCTGACCTGTTTTATGCCGATATAGCCTAGATTTATTTGAATGCATTGACTAATTTATGTTCAGTGTGTCACAAGTCCATCACAACTACTGCTCATCTCCATTTGTGTATTCACAGTGTGTTCAGGATGATACATTGTCTTTTTTCCATTTAAGATGGAAACTCTAATTGAGATGGTTGTGAAATCCCGAATATATTTAACACTGATAAATTGGAGTTCTTTACCATCAAGATTGTCGATCATCAAAATTTTCACTAGATATAGCTTTTGTAGAAATAGTATCTTGTTGGACTCTTGGAGAGGAAATGGAAGTGTGCAAAATCTGCTCTACATGGTTTTCTTAATTTTCAGTACAGCTTGGATAATTGTACTGTTAAAGCAATGCTTCTCAATCAGTTACTTTTTAATTGACATGCACTTCCTTAAAAAATGTGGGGAACAGTGCTAAGTCAACTCCATGTCTCTGGATCTATTTAAGTCCTGTTTGTGTTCAGTGTGAGGCATCTGTGAGAGTGTAGGTATTGAGTACTTGACCTTTGCTCACTATCAAAATACTAAATCTTAGCTAATATTAGTCAAAATTATTCAGTCCTTTTAACAGCATTTTTGTATTTCATGTTTATATACATGGGAGAAATCAGACACATAGAATATATTAGGATGATATTTTGGGCACAGTTTTGAAGAATTGTCCCTTCATTGCCCTTTAAGTGCTATATCATCTTATTTGGTTCGTAGTTCATTAATAAACTACAAATAGTTCTGCTACAAATAGCAGAATACAGCTGAAATACACATTGGTGAAAATTTTATTGCCTAATTAAGCTGTTGCTTAAACACCTTTAAATTTACTTCTTCAATCTGCAATAATTTTATTTAATAAAGTCCATGCTTGGTGTTAGAACAGTCTGATCAGTTGAAATGTATAATTTGTCAAGTATTGAACAACTTTATTGGTATAAATGCATTCTAATCTAATTCATACAGTGGAAGTTATTATAACTAAGAAAAACTGTGACTTACATGTCAAAGTTAAATTTATCCATTCATTCTCTGTTAACTCAGAAATATCCTTATTAATTATTCCTTTAAGATGTAGACATTTTTTTGCTTGAGTAAACTGCCCAAATTTCATATGTAGGCAAAATGCATAGCATCTTCATTTCAACAAATAACTATGTTGTAAACTAATGGAAAGGTGTGTAACAAGTCATTCTTATATATTGCCTGATATTGGGAAGCAGTTACAGTGGTAACATATTAGTTATTGCAGTGTTCACAATAGAGTATAAATATAGTAACTTTGTATCAGCAAGGCTTTGAAAACTACCATCTGATTAGGAGAAACTTTAAGGGATAAAATAATGTTTGGGGGATGAAGGAGATAAGGGAAGGTAAAAGCTTGAATTATAGAACAACATAACTAGATTGCTGTTCCCTCTTTTTTTATTTGAAATAAAATATGTTTATAAGGTCAGCACAGTTTTCTAGTGTATAATATGACATTGATTATCTTTGATTCTGCTTACAAATAACCAGAGTGACACTTAATTACTTTTAGTTACTTCACTGTTACTGTAAAAAAACCCCAACCAAATAAAAAAAGTTTTGCTGCTGAGACTTGTATCATTTTTTTCCTCATCAAAGACTTAAAAGGTCCAGAACAGCATGTGATATTTAAAATAATCATGTACTTAAACTACTGAGAACTCTTTTTTACTTTTCTTGGCTCAAGTTTTATCATTTAAAGAAAACTGATACTAATGAAAACTAGAACATCTGTTCTTAAACCCAAAGGATGTTGAGATAAAACAGACTTTACTAGTCCTATGCTATTCCTTAAAAATAAACCTATTGCTTAAATATATTTCTAGACAGATAATATTTTGGTTTCAATATGTTATTGTTTTAAGCTAGTTTAAGCAGGTCTTAGATATCCTATACTGTTATTTAATAAAAATCTGGTGACAATGTTAACTGAGGGAAAATATTCAGGGCTTTATTATTCAGCTGAAAATGCACTAGACTTCTCACAGGCAGGGAGAAGGAGGAGATTGTGGTTATTCTGTAACAATGACTACAGAAGTAGTCTGAAGATTTCTCATATTTTGAACAATATTTTCATGAGATGATTCTCATGTGTGAGAGTGTAGTGGCACTTGCCCTCCTTCTTACATCAAGGTTGTCTGTCCTTGCACATTCTTTTGAGAACTGAATGTTTATTAAATAAAAATAGCAACTCTTTGAAAGATGTTGCAATTTCTATGACACTATTTAGTAAACTTTCAACACATTCCAATTCTGTCACCACCAATTAAATTAAATTATCATGTACCAATCACTGCCGCAGCTGATGAATCTTGATGAATTGCACAACAGAAATCCAACAGTATTTATTTTAAGGAAGAATCAATACTTTATTAGTTTTTTTGATACGTTGTATTTTTAATCTCTGCTGCATTACTTTAGCTTTCTAATGTGGCCTCCAGTCCTTTAAATACCTTTTACATATGCTTAATAAGCCTGTATGTATCCAGTTGAAGAAGGCTATTTTCCAGCAGGATTTGCTTTCACTTTTTGAAAAGACTTTCAGCCAAGAGCCTTACTGTAAGCAATGTTTGTGCCCCTTTGAAGAGGGGAGCTGCTCAGGAAAAGAACGTGTCTTAATCATGATTTTTCTCATTTGGATTAGCCAGTTTGTGGGAGGTCTGACGTAGTGTATGATCCCAAGAAGTTTGAAACAAAGTTAAAATACAGTTAGGGCTTTCAGTCAAATTCAGTCCTAATGCTACGGCCTTTAAAAAAACTTTACATTTTAATTTGTCTTATACAACAAAGAGAGTGTGAGCTTGTGTCTGTACCCCTGCCAGCTGGCTTGTAGAAAAGAACGGAGGGATTCTCCAAACAGTGGCATATGTATGATCTTTGTAGACTTAGAGGAAGTGATATTTGTGTCCAATTTAGAATTCCTTTGCGTCCCCCTCTCACTTTTTCAGCAACAGGAAGGTATATACTGTTACTATTTTGTCCTAGTCTTGATTTTGTGGGGAAAAAAGTGTGATCTCTGTTTGTTCTTCTCTCCCTCTCCTGTGGGGTTTTTGGTTGTTTTTGTTTAGTTGATATTGTTTTGTTGTTCTTGGGTTTTGTTTTGTTTGGGTTGGGTTTTTTTTGACTGCAACATGTTGAACAGATTAAAAACAAGGAGCTGTGGAGTAACTGTTGTCCAGAGAAAAAAGTTGAAAGATGAGAACTATGGTTCTAGCATCATTACAGGGAAGAGGAAGGGTGAAGAGGGGAATAGTGTATTCTAGAAACAAATTAATGGCAAATTCAAAAAGATTTTTAGAGTGAATGAGTGCTAGATGGAAAAATCAGTCACTGCCTCAAAGGTGTGCATGTGCAACTCTTGGGCTGCAGTGCAGTTTTCAGACATAGGGAAAAGGAAAGACTCAAAGAAGACAAAATTTAAATTTAATGCATATTAAATGTGTTTCTCATTTGGGCAGGAGAGAAGTTGCTAACAGGTTTCTTTTTTAAGTTCCTTCCTTGTTGATGACTTTCTATAGCGGGAATGTTGTTCTTTGCATATCCATGTACAGCTTCAGCTGAAGGAAATAGAAGTTTCAGCTGAAGGACAGATTTGACTTAAGTATTTTTTTCTAACATTGTCCCCAACTTCATGTTTCATTTTTCAATTAATACTCTGTTATTTTATTTCCAAAAAGACTGACCCTGTTACGAAGTTCATGGTATTGTTTCTCAAAGAATATTTCTCATCATTTCTTTTTTTAAGTGTTGATATCATCTAGATCAGAAAGTAAATGGACAAAACAAATAACAAAAAACCCTCAAAAAACTCCTGAACAAGAAAAAACCGTCAAAAAGAACCCAACCAACCAACCCCTGCTCTCTCCAGAATACAGCCAAAAATACTGTTTTCTTCCTTTTGGAGTTTCTTTAGAAAAGCACAGGTATAGGTCTATTTTTTGTTGTTTTCATTATAGATTTAGAACTTTGAATATTTATCTGTATGAATTCATTTGCCTTTTGTGGTCAGTTTGCACAATTGTACCAATTTTTTAGAAATGGATTAGATGACATAGCTTAATGATCTGTAATTTTGAAATCTAGCAGGTCTCTGTGTTTTTCAATTTGCAATTAAATTTAAAAAAATAAAAATAAACCAACAACAAAATTAAATCCCAACATAGCTTTTTGTTATGTATAAGTAACTAAGGCGGTATCAAACACTGCTGACTTTTCCAGAATGTTACATCTGAAGTGTTCTAGCTTAAATAAAGATAGTTGATTCTTGCTGATTTAAAAGACTGCTTATAGAAAAGGAATTGATTAAATAGATCATCTTTCTAATAGGCTGTTTAGATTTTCCATCCACCCCAGCCCCAGAATTGTAGCTTTTCTTCTAAGTAGCTTTGCTTTTAGTTCAATGACGTCAGTCTTTCACTGTAAGTAAAATAGAGAATAAATAATGCATGCTACAGTTTACACCTGGCAATGCTCTTTAGATGTCTAGGTCTGTATCTAGACTCCAAATTTTAAGGGGGCTTTTGTGTGAAGGCAGGAGGAGTGAGGGTTTTGTTTGTTCTTTGTTACAAATACTGTACTACTGGAACTTAAATTGATGACAGGCAACTAGAGGTTATCATCATCTTTGCTAATCAAGCCAAAGTTCTTAAACACAGAATTAAGAACATAATAGTGTCATCTCTTTTTGTTCATCTTACCTGTTGCTTGCAAAGGAGGGAAGCAAGACTATCTTGTGTTGGGTGGTTGGATATCTAGTATGGATGATGAATCCCAGCTCATTAGAAAGGCAAGGAAGAAGAAAAGGTGATGCTGTCATTTATAAAAGCAAGCAGCTTCACACCACAGAATTTGGGAGAGCAGACTGGTTTAGTTAGGTGATGAGAGAGCTGTCTGTCACCAGGAGAGATTTCTGTGTCAACCTAGAAACTGAGGAAAGTCTCTGATTCTTGTAAAAAGAGAAGAAGGATAATGTACGGATGCAGGCATGCTAGCCTTTTGGTCCTTGGGAAAATGGCACAAGTCCTCTTGACAGCCATTTCTGGGCACATGATTTTCATGTGTCCAGAAGAAGATGAAGGTGACTAGAAATAGCCAAGATGGATTTACCAAAAAAATAAATTATACCTGACCAACCTGATTGCTTTCTGTGATGAAACACCTAGCTTATGGATGAGAAGAATGCAGTGCACATTGTGTAGTGTATCTTTACATCAGTCTGGAGAAAAGAAGGCTTAGGGGGAACCTAATAGCAAATGTTTAATACCTACAAAGTTGTCAGAAAAATAGAGCTAGACAAGCTCTGCAAAGATGCATTGAAGGAGGACAAGTGGAAATGGTGATAAATTGAAACATAGGAAGTTACAGTTTAGCATAAGGAAAAAAAATAGTTTTGGGATGAAGTTAAACATTGGGATGTTTTAGCTGCTGAGGTTGTGAAATCTCCATCCTTGGAGGTTTTCAGGGTCTGACTAGACAAGAATCTGAGCAATCTGGTCTGAATTCACTGTTGATCTTGCTTTCAGCAGGAAGTTCAACTAGGGTGACCTCCAGCAATCCCTTCCAACCTGAATGATTGTGTGATTTTTTTTTTTTTGTGATTTAATACTTTGATCATAAACTGAGAAAAAAAAATAGCTCACTCCCAGTCACTAAAGTCACAACTCAAATCCAGAGGATACTCCCCAGGCTGAATTATTTGGAATATTTCGCTCCAATCTGGCCTACCTCACTGCCAGCAAAAAGACTTTAGCAATCAAGGGCAGGGCCAGAAATGCCTGAACAAAAAATATGATTAATGCGGTATTTCAAATGTTAAACTAATCAGAATATCAGTTACTGTAAACTTAAATCGCTGTTGTATGGAATATAGCATTTTTGGTGGTTTAAAATATATCTGCCTATGTTCTGTGTGAGGTTTTATAGTAAGCAAAATGTAGTCATTCAAAGTGTGGGACTGCGTGACTACTTTCCTAAGACACAACAAGAAGTGAAAAGGAATTCTTACAAAATCTGTGTACCTGTGATTTGGGAAGCTTTTTCTGAACTGTGGGAGATGCTTCCTTCTAGGAATTTTCTTGGAAATTCCTAGAATTCCTTCTTGGAATTTTTCTGAGGCTTCAGACCTTTTCCTTCAGAAACTGTAGTAGTTCTGTTGTGTCTTAAAATAAGAGAGAAGTTAGTTCTCCTGCTTTCTCACTTTACTTTTTTGTTGTCTCTGGCAAAGGTGTAGCTTGTGTCTCTTTGGATTGTTTTTTGTTTGGTTTGAGGTTTTTGTTTGTGTGGGGTTTTTGTGTAGGGTTTTTTTTTTTTTTTGTATTTATTTTTTCCTACATGCTTAGATTATTTATTAGTCAGGTAAGTAAAACAAATAACCAACAACTTAATCTAGAAGTTTACAATTCAGTAGCAGTTCTTTGAATGCAAGGATAATGTTGGAGCCGGTTGCAGATGCAGTTTGCGTTCTGAGTTGGGCAATACAGTCTAACTGACAAGTGTTCATTTCTCTTGAAGAAAAGTCAAGAAAAAGTTTAGTTTTGTCCCTTTACATTCTGCAGGTCAGTTTCCTTTCTAAAAAAGAAGAAAAACTTTCCTTGTGTAGTTTTTTCATGCATATTTCTATGTAGTAATATAGTATATTGTAGTACAGTAGTACATAAATACTAATATATTTTTAAATATGTCATATATAACATTGTTTTGGGTACTATAAGTGGCTTCAGTGTCAGTAGCTGTTGGTGACCGCTGGCAACCCTTTCCAAGTTAACATTCTGTTCTTTATGACCAGTGATGGAATTTAAATTTGGACTGATGCTCTTGAGATGAAAGACCTAAGGATGTCCTAGAGAAGAGAAGAATTCTTTTCGTGCTTACTGTGTTGCATAACAAAAGCATTCTCTTTTGTCAGCTTCTTTGGGATTGTTCTCTTGTTTGCTCTTTCTTCTTTGCTTTCTCTTGCTATAATGTCCCATCATTAAGATTATGTGGGCGAGTAGGTAAACATCAGTAGCAGAAGATGGTTGTAGCTCTATCGTAAAGAATTAACTATTTACATCATAATTTAAAAACCTGAAGGCAGTCAGAAAAGGCTTTCTATACCAAATGTACTGTCGTATTCAGCATAACACAGTTTTGGTAGTAAAATGTATATTAATACCAAGAACACTTATTATTAATTAAGAGATTGTTCTGCATGTGTGTTAGGTCTTGGTTTTTATGCTTTATGTCCTCATCAGTGAAGAGTTTCTCCTCAATGGAGAGTTTTTGTTCTTTACACAATATTAATGTCTCAAACATGACAGGCTGGAGATCCATGTTAGACACTGCAAATACTTTAAAAGTTTAGTTACATGTGGCATGGGAACTATAAGTATGTTTCTTTTTTTTTTTTTTTTCCCCCCCATGTGTAGGCTCTTCTATACTATTTTTTAGCACAGTTTTTCACATTTAATCAGTCATAAACTCTCCCAGCAGACTGGTCTATTCACACTCACTCAGCTCTGCATCAGCTCAGTTCTAATTCGGCAGGAAACGTCCTCATCACTGTATTAGGAAGCTGCTGTCCTGGGTTCAGCTGTAATTGCTATTTTCTCCTTCTTAATAGCTGGTGCAGTGCTGTGTTTTCGACTTTAGTCTGAAAACAGTTCTGATAGCACACCAATGTGGCTCACAAAAATTTGTTCTCTATCTCACTTTGTACTTCACTTTTGTTTCTATTTCAGCAATGACATTTACTTGTATAAAATAAGCTATAATACCTCCTTGATTCCTATGGAAAGCTTAAGATATTCAGACATCATGTTGTTTTGGTTGTATAGGGAAATCTGAAATCTTTCTTTCCTTCCTCTAAAAATATTTGTCCTTATGTTTCAGTTCTCAGCTGTATCTTTCACTAGGATGTTGGTTATATGACCACAGTGAAAATACTTGCTTTCCTATCGACCTGGACGCACTCCAGTGTCTTAGTGTTTTGGAGAGCTCACATTCCTGTTTCACGAAAACAGAAATAGTGACCAATCTATTTTATATACAATAGCACACTCTAGTGTGTATATTAATTAGCCATTATGGACTGGTTCTCATCATGTTTAACTTAAATTTTCAGTATTTTAGTTCTGTTGTATTCAGTGATTCTATTTTTAGTTTATACTTTGGGTTATTGGAGGAAATATGTTTCTTCAAATGAGAAATTACCAGTGTCTTAATGGAATCATTTTGATACTATTGTTTTTTTGGTTTTGTTTTTTTTTTTTAATGATGCTTTGAAAGAAATTGCTGATAATTTTTGTAGCAAGGAAAATCTTGATGTAAGGGAAGAATTGAGTCCAATATAAAGAGTCTTAATGCTGTAATTATATACAGCATACATGTGTAAGATGAATTTGAAATTTGTCTTCTAGTTGAGTTGCCTGCAGGGTATTACAGTTTGCCTTTTTGCATTAGTACAGAAATGAGTACATCACTTTCTAAGGTGTCAGCTCAGAGTTGCGGCTAATTCTGAAGATATCACAGTCTTAGAGAAGATAGGCAGCCAGCATGTCAGAGAACTGGCTTCTATGTTATGTATAGTATAAGACTCTTAACAGGTGTCATAGAAACATTTGTAGAGCTTTGTGTTAACTTACTATCTTATTAGCATATTTTTCCTGACTTTTTTTTTTTTAACCAGGTTTATGAATAATAAGGCAAAATGTAAAAAGCAAATAATATCAGTTGACCCCAAAATACAAGTGAGAGACTGAGTTGCTGTAGGGGGTCCAGAGGAGGGCAACAAAGCTGGTGAAGGGCTTGGAGCACAAGTCTGATGAGGAACGGCTGAGGGAACTGGGGTTGTTTAGTCTGGAGAAGAGAAGGCTCGGGGGGACCTTATCAGTCTCTACGTTAAGGGGGATGGAGCGAGGAGGTGGCTGGTCTCTTCTCCCAAGTACCAAGTGATAGGACAAGAGGTAATGACCACAAGCTGCACCAGGGGAGGTTTAGACTGGGTATTAGGAATAATTTCTTCACAGAGAGGGTAGTCAGATATTGGAAAAGGCTGCCCAGGGAAGTGGTGGAGTCACTGTCCCTGGAAATGTCCAAAACCTGTGTGGACACTAAGGACACTAAGGTGACATGGTTTAGTGATAGTCTTGGCAGCCCTGGGGTAATGGTTGGACTTGATGATCTTAATGTTTTTTTCCAACCTAGTTGATTCTACCATTCTGTGAATCTTGCAGGGCTTCACAAAAAAATCGGTTCTAATCAAGAACTCATATTTGGGCTGATGATAAGAAGTTAGTATAGCTATAGTTTCAAACCTTTTTTCTAAAGCCCTTTCAGGAGAAAGGAACTGAATGACAGAGCAGGGACCGCTAATCAAATATAGAGTTACAGACAGATTAATTTATTTTTAATGGTATTGCATGACATTCCATAATTAAAGTGAACATGATTTGTTAGACACTAAGTTTTCCTTGTTCAGATATAGAGATCTTGGAAAACCTAAAATTGTATTAATTAATTTTTAACTTGAATGCCATCCAAAAAGCAATAAATATGTAGTGAAAGCTCTCTATGATTTTTGCCCTGTAATCACTGCAAGCTAATGTTTATGATGGATGTCCTTCTGCTTTCTGGAGCAGTTTTCCAAGGTGATTTAAAGCACTCATGACCTGTTGTACTAGCTTATCTAAGAACAAATCCCTGAAGCAAAGAGTGAGGGAGGAGGGAAAGTTTTTCATCTTCTTAGTAACTGGTGATTTGAAAAAGTGGTGCTATTCGTTGATAAGTCTGAAATGTTCATGAGAATCTAATGAGGTGTTCAAATTACTGACTTACATAGAAAACCACGGGCAAGCAGTTTTAAGAAAAGGCAAATTATTAGAATGTTCCGGTCCATGTTATTTTTAGACAATATTGTGAATTAAATAAAAAGTAAGCAGAGCTGTATTTGAAAAATGTATTCAGGATGTCTCATACAAGAATACTTTCCTGGGACCCTTAAGGATAAAAAATAAATCAAAAAGATTTAAAAGGAGCTACGTAATGAGTAGGAGAAGGTGTGCTCTTCTGAGGAAAATGAAGCTGATACTAGTAATTTTCAACATTTTTGTTAATATAGGCAGTAAAAAATGTTTACGAGGAGAGTGATTTGGAACTCCTGCCATCCACAGGTATATCAAGAAACCAGAAAAATCAGAGAAACAAAGAAAATTAAAAAAAAAAAAAAGGAGGGCCATTTAGAATTATCTGGACACTAATCAAGTAAAATAAAGAAATAAAACAAGTTTAATACCAGGGCCATCTTGAATTGAGCATATATGTAATATCTAAAGAGCCAAGAACATTTCTTCATGGAAAATACCAAAAATTGTGAAAATAATTGGTTTTTACTCTCCCTATTAAAGTTCTTATGTCAGGTGCCTATATTGTGTATAATCTTTCCATATTTTTGTACAGGAAAAGCACAAGCAGGAGTTAGAAGACATGAGAAAAGCTGGACATGAAGCCTTGGGTATTATTGTTGAAGAATTCAAGGTAAATCAGTTGCTGAGATAACCCAATTTCCAAATAATGTCATTGTAATAGTTTATAATAACTAGGCACTACAGGCAGTCTTCTTTAGGAGTTAAGACTGTGTTAAACTAATAATATAATTTATACGCAGAAGTGACTTCCATTTTCAATAGATTTTGTAAGTAGTATCTAATTAATCCCCAAATTACCTCAAGTGTGGAAATTCACCTAAGCAATTCTACTGAATTGTTTAAAAGGCATAGAAAGGAGAATCTTTCTTACAATAAATACACTCCTATTTTGCGTTCCGTGGGTTTTAATAAAACAAACTGATACAGATTATTCCCATCAAAAGGATTGCTCATGGCCCAAATTAGTATCTCTTGCTGTCATGATTGTTGGAATTGTGACTAATCCTCTCTGTCACCAGCTAGTTATAATTTTGTAATGCCACTCCAGGGAAAGTTGTATGTAGGTAGCATGACTGAATGTAAAGCCTAACATTGGTTGTTTAAGAACAGCTGTGTAAAAATATACAGCATTGATCATAAGCCCCAGAAAATAATTCCCAGAATCCCTCAAGCCCCAAATCCTCTAAATTAGTTATTGAGACACTGGGTTGAACAACAATGGAAAAGAGTTGACTACTTGCCTTTTCCGTATTCCCAGCAAAGATGAGTCTGCCTACCTGTAGGCTTATGAAAGTGCCTTTCTTTTGGCATACAAAGGAAAAGAGAGTTGCCATTTTTTCAATTTTGTCTACAAGGTTGCCAAGTTGGTAACCAAAAGCTCACATTTTTCTTATATTCAGTGCTAATTATTACTCCTTGCAGACGTACTGCAGCAGATCTTCTTGGGGTTTTTTTGTTTGTTTTTGTTTTGTTTTGTTTTTTGTCTATGCTTAAAATGGGTTACACTTTCTGATAATCACTCTCTGGTATCTGGGGGAATTATTTGCTGTAAAAGGGACACACTGATCTTCCATTAGTTATCCCTAGGCAGACGAGGTACTCAAGTTTACGACCAAGCCCTCTCAATTCCTACCCTTGTTGTTACAGGTCCTTTTTAACATGACAACAGTGTAAAAAATGGAGCTTACACAAGAAGTCAAATACTGAATGATTTAATTTCAAGAATCTGAATATACCAAAGTCCTTAGAATTATTGCAGTTGTCTTTGGAATGCTAGCTTGCCAAATGTGCTGGGAAATCCATTAACTGAGACCATTAGATCCTTTGTAGCACAAGCCCTCAAAAACCTTGGCTGTTTTAAGCATCTCACATTCTTATCTTTCTTCCTACAAATAAACCATCTACAACGCAGTCATGAAATTTGTGTTAAAAAACATGGTAAAGCAAATCAAAAATCAACTTAGTGTTTGGTGTAGGCCAAGTTTCCCTTCTCATGTTTACTTCATTTGGTTTAGTTTCTGTCTTTCATGTTGTTATTTTCTTAAAGTTTTATCCCTGGTAATTAACTACAGTAAAGAAAAGTAAATGTAGAGCTTGGAAATTGTGTTTGTGGGATCATATCATATTGGAAGATATTTACTGCAAGCAACATAAGAATTTTTCCTCTGCTTGTTTAATCAAGCTTTTGTTCTGAAATTTTCGTAGTTCTGTAAACAGACAAGTTAAGATTTTTAATCTATTTTGTTTATATTTCTCACCATATAAAATATCCTCTAACGTAAGCTTTAAAGAATATGAGTTTACAGGCAGGTGTGTTTATTTGATGGTATTTATTTACTTAGATTATTTTATGCAATTATTAGTCTTCCAAAAGACAGCTTGCATGAATCAGATGTGTGTTTCCTTTTATGGAAATTAACTTCAAGATGCAAAGTCCTTTCCAGCTCTTCATACAGTGAGAGTTTTGTCTATCACTTTTCAGTGTTAGGTGGCTGGTTTTTTTCAGCTTTCCAGTATGTAAAAAGATACATTTGCAAAGTACGGAATACGTGGGAGCCTTCAGATTGTCTTTCAAAAATATTTATGTCAATAACAGAGCTGTGTACTAAAAGGTTACCCTCTAATAAACAAAGCAAAATCTAAGAGATTTCATTACAAAATAAGTTAATCTAGAATCAGGATATCTTTTTTTAGACATAGTTTATCCCTGGTGAGGAGGAAAAGCTCCTGAATTGTGGCAAGTTCTCAGCTCTTTAAAACACCAGCTTAGCTTGTTAAGTTTCCAAGTTGACATACTAGCTCAGAAAGGCCTGACACAGGAATAAAAGGAGAAATTCAAAACTTTTTGCAAGGGCTTCGATTTCACTGCCAACTTCTATACTTGTCCATGTGTAGGTTGCACAAGAATTCAAGCAGGCCTTGAGTATAATACAATATTGGGTTTTGTCATGAAGAGCTGATGGCTGGAAAAAGAGATTCCTTGTCATTTTTACGGTATTGAAGTACTCATGCAACAGTGATGCCACTATAAAAATCTTTATATGGAATTCTGGTGAAATCAAGGTCTTTAATCAAGACAGTCAAGTCTTCTGAAGATCTGGCTATCAAAAATATTGCATTATTGATTAAAGCATCTTGGTATTTTAAAAGTAATTGTAAAAATTACTAGGTATTTCTCCGTACCGTTTCACTTAGGATATCTTTTTATGTGTTTTGCACTATAAAACAATAAATATGGTGTGAAACATTGTAATAATTGAAAGGCTTGAAAAATAAGTACTTTAAACTCACATGGCAATAAGACTGAGATATCTAGATAAACTGAGCATAGTGTTCAAACTGTAAGTTGTTCATCGTTACTGGTATACCAGAAGTTGAAAATGAAACTGAAGTTGTCATGCCACTTAGTGAAAAACACCTTGCCCTATTCTTGCATTGGATTCAAATGTATTTTACTTTATGTCTTTGAAACACTGGAATAAAATTCAGTTCACACTCTGAAAAGGATAATTAGTGAAACCATAACATTCCTTCATGCCTTGATGGACATCAAAATGTGTTGACCTTTTGTAAAGAATAACTTGAGAGAATTTTTTTCCACAGGAAATACCTTTTAACTTAATATGTAAAATATCACATCATGAGCTCTGTTTAAAGCTTTGATAGTATGGTATGACTGTCAGTGGAAACAATTCAGGAAATTCAACTCAACAAAAAAAATATGTATCCTGTAGCATGTAAATGGACATGTTTTAATTTTCACTTAAAGGGAGGGTTACCTGAAAATAGCCCTGTCATGAAAATATGCAGTATCTTGGGCTCAAGTGGATAAGTTGGATTCTGTTGAAAAAGATATTTTCAAAAACCTTTTAAATAGTTTTATTTATACAGTATGTGTACTAGCTAATAACTGAATTATAACAAGTCAAATAGAATATTTTATTGAGCTGATGTATCTTTTCCAAGGGTCAGGTAAGAGTTTTGATGGTGTCTTCTGCTGTTTTATCCTTCAACAATTGATTAATTATGTTTTTCCCATAAAGTAGTAGAAATTAATGGTGGAGACAGGATGTTGAATTAAATGAATCATTGTCTAATGCTATGAAACATAGAAATTCTTATGTAAAGTTGCTGAAATTAATAGTGTTTAATATGTTTGTATGTTTGAAGTAGTACAGTAGCTTTACTCTTCACTAGGGAACTTTATTTTTGAGTATGAGTTTTTCTGGCCATCCTGACTTAGCAGTTTTGAAGTAAAGAAGGTGTTTGATGTGCTGTTTTGTATTTAGTTACTTGAGCAAATAATGGCACCTGAGGAAAGAAACCAATGAGGATATTCTTTTGGACCAAGGACTTTGATGCAGTGTTTTTAAGTAACATTATAGACCATATTGCATCAGCCCATGCATCATGATACATCATGATGCACATTTCATGCTGATGTTTCAAGTGGGTTTGTATAGCATTTTCAAACAATGCTACACACCTAAAAGTCTGGGCTTTGCACATATTGGAATTGGTTTTATATTGGTTTTCAGGAGAGATGAGAAAGGATGATAAATCCTGGTCTATCTCTTGCCTCACCCACCCCCTTTTTTTCTTTTTTTTTTTCTTACTAGTTTTTTCTTCCTATTAAAAATGTGAGTTGAGAGAAAGAGATTTGGCTATTTGTTACTGTTAGTGAATTGGATTAATTTGGAAGTAACAGTCTATAATTTGGATTTGTAATTCAAGAAGGCTTCTCATAAATTCTACCTTTTGGCCGTACAATAATTACTGTTCTGGGCATGCAGCTGAGGTTTCTGTTGCCAGTAGAATAAAGACACTAGGGCTGGGCAAATAGGCTTGTATTAGAAATGGCCTGGAGTGTCTGCGCTTTGTTTTTGGCAAAGCCGTAATACCTTGCACTTTTGCCTTCCTAAGGATGAAGACATTTAGAAAGCATCTACTACTTTATACATAACACAGTCTGTAGAAATACAGGATAAAATTTTGTGATCATTTGTATTTTCTGATCTTTAAACTTTTCTTCTTATACAGGGTACAGTACAGGTTTTCAGTCTCTAGTCTTTATGCAGTGATGCAGTTCTCTAGTGTTCCTACTGTACGTGTAGTGTGCTGCCAATTATATTCCAGGACTACTTAATTCTTTGACCACTGCTAAAGCATATACTAGGGTAATTAAGATGTGTATTCCCTTAAAGACACCCCAAGGTGATTATGGATAAAGTTAGTAATACGATTTTTTGATCTGGTTTCAACTCAGGGTCTTCCAAAATTATTTTCATGTTTGAAACTTGAAGTTAATGTTAGCTCTTTATTTGAACTCAGACAGGCGTTTGGATTGATTTATTTAGTTAAATTTTGTAACCCTTCCTATCCAAAATGGATATGAAGATACTTTACAAAACTTGCTCTTAAGGGGTTTCATTCTCTTTGTTCTGTCAGAAGCCACTAGCTTTTGGTTAGTGATAAAAAAGCAGGATTAATTCTCTGATGGATTTTTTGGATTAGGAGAGAAATCAGAAAAGAGGGAAGAAGCGTGATTTCTTGAATAGTTTGAAATGTTTCTGGTAGTTTAAGCTTTAGAGTACGACTTGTTTTGCTGTCATTGTCATCCTACAAGTCCTGTTATTTGGAGCAGCCACACTTTATGGAATTACTGATAAATGTGAACATGCATGTTACTCCTTAGCTTTCCTGTGAACAATGTGAATTTGTTCTTTAAAAATCTTTCCAAAGTTGTTCCTGTATATGTTTCCAGAAACAGTGAGCAGAAAACAAAATGCAGTTTGGTGATGGACTATTAATGTGAATGTGCATTTGGGATGTTAATTATTTCCAAGTGACAAAATGGCAAGTAGAAGTTAGAATTTCACCCGAGTGAATTCCAGCATTTAAACTACCTTGTCACAGAAGTAAACCATATAGTTTACAGACACCAGAATGTGTTCCGCCTCCTCTCTGCCTCCAAGGATCTACAAGGTTCTAGCGCGTTCTGCAGTTTTGCTATTATTTTGCTATTCCTTGTACTGTAAAGACTGCTTTACTAACAGGAATCAATAGATATGGGTGTTAGAGTATGAACTACAATCAACAAACCTTTGAAAGTTTAGAACTTGGAAAAATTTTGCTTCATCTCTAGGAATTCAAGTGATATTGCCCTGTTCTCTGGGAAGGGAAAATCATGACTGAGGAAGTGTGCAGATTCCCAATTTTTGGTAAATTCCACTGGTTTTAGTCCTGATAAGAGGACCATATATGATTTCTTTCGCTTGTTTTTGAAAGGAAGAAAATACAACTGTACATCAGACTGGAATCTTTCTGATACCTGGTAGATTTTGTGAAGGGACCAAAGGTTTGCTATTCCATATCTCACTCTGATAGCTTCTTGCCACTTCTTTGTGTCATCTTAAGTTCCTATACTGAAACTGAGAATACCAAGCTAGATTAATTGTTAAAATATGAGGTATTTTATTCCTGGACCATATTTTTTTTTAATTTTTTTTTAAACCAAATAAAACCCTCTGAATACCTAAAGTCAGTATAATTTTCAGAAGTAATTCTGGTTTTATAGGAATTAAATATAATGTGTTAATTTGGCACCCTTTTCTTCCCCTAATAATGTTCTCAGTGCTGCTTTTTATTACCATGGTCTTTTATAAGCCAAAACAGCTATAGATTCAAGTTCAAAGCTTAAACCTTGACCAACTTTCAGCTTTGATTAGCTAAGAAGATTTGCCAAGTTGAAAATGAGTTATAACTGAACCAAACATAGTAAAATAATTTCACTGTAGACATTAATTCTTGATTTTCTCAGTTAGTGGGGTTTTAGCCAGCTTAGTAATGGCTAAAATGGAATATGACATATGGGATAGAAGGAAATGTTAAAAAACCATGTATATCTATGTTTTTCTTATCACTTGGAGCTGTGGTGATATTTTTTTTCTTTTCAGGAGTCAGAGGAAAGATGTTACTATTGTTATTTATTATACCTAAATATACTTTGATTATTTAGTACATAAACTTTGTAAATTATGGAGTTTTTCTATTAGCAGAAGGGCATCAGTTCAAATGATGATGTACTTATCGTAACTATGGTTGTACAGCTGCTATTGTGACTGCAGTTTGTTCTTATATTCATGCATGGCTTTGTACTTGAGTTTTAAGCAAACTGCTTTAAGTAGTTGTTTATCTAAAGTACCACAGTTCTTTAAACTGTTCCTTCATACAATGACTTACATAAGAGATTGGGAGACAGAGTTTTGAAAGCTGAGGAAATTACAAATGGGAAAAGAAGATCTAGTAACTGCATGAAAAGGTAACTGTTTATTTGGCTCTACTGAAGACCTAAAAGGCGGCCGCACTTTTCGTCAAAGGCAGATGTAGTTTGGGCTTGCGAAGTGTGTTGTGCTGAAGGAGGAGAGGAAGAATTGAAAAACAAAAAAAGGGGTGGGGGAAAAAGCCAGGAAGCAATAAGGACTAGTTGATGTATGTAAAGAAATTCTGAAAATCTGAACCCACCACTTCCTTTGTGACAGTAACAAGTGTAGACGAGCAACAAATATAATAGGAGTGTAGAAACAGATCTACAAGACTGACGCCTCTTGACATCACAGTCCTGAAACTGGCTGTTGGGTACAGGGTGATCCTTGCCACCCTGTGTCAAGGAACTTCATTGCACACTATATGAAAGAAGAAATTAATTACCAGTAGCACCCATATTGAAAGCCTACCCCGTGAACTTCATGCAACAGATGCCATAGGCTACATTCTGCTGTAAACTTACTTGAAATGATTCAGTGAGCTATTAAAAGAAGACTGCTTCAAGAATGCCAGCTTGATATTAGGTCAGTGGCCACAGATTTATGGACATCAGCCCATCAGGATAATTGTGTAATTAATTAAGAAAGAAAGTGGTGTTTCAGCAGTGATAAGTAGTTGCCCAGAGCAGCAATTAGTCAAAAGACTTTTAGTGTCATTGTAATGTAGGAAGTATGTAACTAAAAGTTAGAGATGCCTATCCTCAAGTAGCTAAATGTACGTTTTAGTTTAGTAACTTAGTTAATTAGTAAATTAGTATTTTAATTAGTAATTTAAATAGTTGGTTACCTTAAAATTTGCAAACACTTTGGGTGAATATCATGCATCTCTACTGTATTTATCCCATCAAGAAACCTTAAATGGTAGTTGCGATCAAAGAAAGTGACGTCATTTTTTAACTCCATGGGTTTTTTTCTTTTTTATATCTTTTTTTTTTTTTTAATGATCTTGTAAAGACATTGTTTTATGGCATCTTTATGTTCATATTTGATTTTTAGACTCAGCTGGAGCCAGGCATATGTTGGATACACGTGAATGTAGTAATGTTCTAGGCAACAACTGCATGTTAGATATGAAATAAAAGGAAATTGTCAAGTTTGGCTTCAATTTAATTTTTAAGTTGTCTTACTTCAGATGATTTGTTAAATATAATTTTCAATGATAAATGAAGAATGTAGACATCATTTAAAGAGCAAGATACATTTTTCTAGTGATGCCAGTTCTCTGACACTTTCTCTGTTCATAGGTCAGAAGAGTGGGCCTTCTGTTTTGTAGAAGTGCCTTATCTAGCAGTACTGACAATTATGATCTGTCCTGAGCATAAAAGTTTTCTCATGAGAACGAAAATGTTCTACACTTTAAAATAAATTAGACCTCATATCTTAAAACCATAAGGGTCTGAAAATCATTAGATTCCTCTTGAAAGGGGAAATCTCATTTTTATAATGAGTTATTGCTACTTCAGGATATTATGTGACATGCCTCATCATCTTTTAAGTGACTTGAAAAGATTTGTGCCTTGGCAGAAACAATGTATTCTGAATTTTAAAGGATCATTTGGCTGATCTGCTGAATCTCTGTACAGAAAATAAAGATTTTTGTCTGGAGATTTGTTTATGGCACAACATACAAGCTATCTGGAGTATTATGCCACATAGTAGGGGGCTTTTCTCTTATTCCTTACTTGGCCTTTTGGAATAGTCAAATACAGGACTGATTCTTTGGTACTATTTACACTCTATTAGTAGCGTGTATGATAGAAAAGGGAGGCTTTTGTTTCCAAATGTGGTATTGTATGTATTTTCTAAATAAAATAATAATAAGGAAATAAATTAGACGTTTAACTACCTCTACATGCCATTTAGTGACTAATAATTGTTTTCTTGAAAAGTGAAAGTTCTTTATGCCGTTTAATAACAATTTAACGATCACCAGCTAAGTTTGCATAGCAAAGTGCATAAAGTGACTCAACGTTTGGGTTAGGCTAGAGGCTATCCAAGAAAAAGCATTGGAACTTAATGACCATTCTGTTACTGTTTTCCCTAAGATCAGAATTAGTGCTGGTTTTTTTTCTATTATATGAAACAGTTATTGCCACCTTAGTTTAAGCAGGAAAAACCCGCCATACCTCAGACTTAATTTTTGACAATGATGTGTGGCAATTCTAGTTTATGCACAGTAAGATTTAGCATATAAAATTTCACATACAGAAGTTATACTTCTCTGAGAGTTAATTTTTTTGATTTCCTGAATTTATATTAATAAAAGAACTAAATTTATTTGGGAAGAAATTGGCTTTTTTGAAAATAAACTTCTGGCAAACTAAATTCCCTGCAAACACCAGTAAATGTATTTTTACTCTTTGATTAAAATGTGTTAAGCACCATCTTTTACCTTTTAAATCTCTGAACTTGTGCTGAAAACCACTACCATACTATAGCATTACTGAAGAACACTGATTTTGGCATAACAGGCTAGTTTGCGGAAAATTTGGAAGTGTAGTTCAAAAATTGTCAGAAGATTTAAAACAAAGAAACAAACACTTTTTGTTTGTTTTGTTTGATGTTTTAGGTTTTTGGTTTTGTTTTGGTTTTAAGTATTCGACATTTATTAAATGTGTGTGTTATGTTCAATAAAGTAAATATATCTCTGAAGTAAAGTTTGTTTGAAAGATGGATTTTTCCTTTGTTTGTATTTGGGCCAAAGGTCTGTTTTTTATAAAACGTGTCTGTTTTAACTTGCTTAGTAATTTCAACTACTTCACTATATTGATTACTAGTAAAAAATAGTTTGCTACATTGTGTATGAATAGCCCAAGGAATATTTGGAAAGTGACATAAATGTTTTATAATACTAGGGAAAAAGACTTGCATGTCACAAGTTATGTAAATCCTGCATTAAAATACCATCATTGTTTAAGGAGCCTCAGTGTAATTCCTCAAACAGTAGTTTGTTTTTTCACATATCTTGAATTTTTTTATTTCTCATTTTGCCTCCAGATGCTGGAAATTCTTCAGAGTTCAGTCAAGTGCATGTGAATGCACACACGTGTGCATGCACACATGCTCACACACAGGGAGTTGCTAATTTTATCGTGTTTTCATCTTTTTGTTACTGTCTTGGTACTTTGACTTTCCACACTTTGGCTTCCACTGCTTCACATTTAAGTGTGAACTTCCTGGGGGAGCATTCTTTTTATGTTCTAAATTACTCAAAATTTCCATCTGCTTTTACTTGACTTGTGGTTGTGAAGATCATGCTTGGCCCATGGGATCTTACACTGTGCCGAGAGGATGTGGAGTTTTGTCAGCCAGGGAAATATGTCTGACTTTTTTTTTTTTTTCCTTCAGCAGCTTTCATACACTTCTCTTCTTGTGTGGTCTCACTAAACTGAGTATATTTAACAGAAATACTCTCCCTCTCTATCTTCTGTGTGCTGCTCTCTTTTAAGCTGACTGTGTATAAGAAATCTGAGATCCAAAAAATTTTAGTCCTGACTGAAAACAAGGTAGTGTTACATAGAAAGGTGCTTTAATAGTTGCACATTCCAATTTTATAACAGCATTCCACATTCTGGTTATACAAAAGTATTAGTAGATCTGCAGTTGCCAATAAACATGCCAGTTATATCTTTGTTGAGTATTTTGTGCTTTCTTATTACAGGCGTTGCTACAATCTACAGTTCAACAGCAAGAAGCAGCTATAGAAAAACAGTATATTCTAGCAATTGAAAAACATTCCCACAAATGTGAAGAACTTCTTAGTATTCAGGTATGGATGTGCGCATACAACAATCTGCGATTTTCTTTTAGTTTCAACTCTTTTCTGTTTGAAAAAATATTAACATATATGATCACCAAAGAAAATAATCTTTCACCATGTGCCCTCAGCATAACAGTAAACACAAATATTTAAAAATGCAAAATAAATAATGACTCTTCATCTGCTGGGATCAAAGGTGGTTTTGAACATTTAAACCTCCTTAAAAACAGATTCAAGAAGAGCATAACACTGAGAAAAAGTCTTGGAGCAATGCTTACTCCTTTAACAGCTGCCATTTTATGTAGTCTTGGAGAAAATATGCAATTATTTTTTAATTTACATAGTTAAATACAGGATTTGATTTATTGGGATTTGAAAAATATTTGGTCCAAATTTTTTGATGATTCTTAGGTGTGAGACACAAACATCTGTTGCCCAGTCCTATTTTCATATCATAGAAATGTTATATAAAAATAAAAAAACTATGAGGAATTGCATAATATTCAGAAATGTATATACATGAATAAGCCTATATTGGCTCATTTGGCAGTTTGAGTGAAAAGACACTATATAGCAAGTATTGGGAATTGCATCAATTACTGGCGAATATCTGAACAGTGTAAACCTGATTTATTACTGAATATATCTTGGTTTGAGTTAAATACAGCTCTTGAATCAAAATAATAAAGAACAATAGTATACAAATTTTAAAAAAAAAGCTAATTTGCTAATAGCATCCTGTTGTATACCCTCACTGCAATCAACAGTATTAACAATTACCTTTTAAGTACTGTTAGAAACAATTCTACTAAAAATACAAAGGATTATAGTTTGTTTATTTAATTTTCTTGGGAAAATTTTCTTTGGAAGAGAACTGAGAAAAGTGTAGTACGTTTTTACTTCGTTTGAATATATATCAATTAAATGCATGCTTTGGTGTTTAACATCCATTCTCATTCAAATTATTTTGTTCTGTGCTAACAAGATTGCTGAAATGATTACTAAAGACTATACGCCAAGTTGATGAATATTCTATGTTAAAGGTTTGTACATCAAGCATATTCATCTTTACATGGGGAGTTATGAGTATCTACATAACTGTAAAGATTTTTTTCAGCCTAGCAGTAATCACACAGTGCAAATATGTTCTATACACAAACATAGCTGCTTTTTTGTTTTGTTTTGGGTTTGTTTTTTTTTTTGTTTTTGTTTTGTGTTTTGTTCCCTTCTAATACTCCTGCCTTACAAGCAGTATTTTGTTTTCAAACTTTTAAGGTCATGTTCTGCTGTTTTATTTTCAATTCCACAAAATTAAGATTATGTCATGTTAATAACTCCTTTCTCATGTTTTCTCCTAATCCAATTTTCTCTCTGAATTCCCATACCCTTTCTTCCCAGAAGTGCCTCTTTGAGAAGGAGAAAGGGCTGTTTTTCTCTGCTTGTCTTTAACCTGTCGACGTTTATTTAAGTTTCTGATTTTGAAGCTGTTTTTTATCAGGGTGTTGTACCTGTGATGGAGATGCATGTTGAAAGTCTGTCCAGAAAGTTACCGTGGTGCTGGTATAGTCATTGTGCAAAACTGTATCTTCCAGAATAGGGGAGGATGTGAAAGGCCTAGTTCTATGATTCTATCTCTTACTTGCTAGACAAATTTCTGCAATTCATCTTCGATCATTACATGTGAGGTTTTGCAGCATACTTGGCTAGCTTACAGGTAACATCATCATCTGCTGGAGGGAGCCATTATCCCACCAGCACAAATTGTCTTCAGTTGTATATCTTATTTCAGGTCTGTCAGCTACCTTTTCACTCTTCTCTTCTACTAGATCTAACTCCTTAAGTCTGTGCTAAAATTGCAGACATTTGTCCAAAATAAAATTCTGACCCATTTTCTGTTCTGGCTTTTCTGACAGGTGCCTTCCCCACTAATCCTAAAGTAAGAGGGTTGTGGTCTGTTTTCTAGTTTAGTTTCTTCTGCTTGAAGTTCAGTGTACTCTCAGACGCACTATACTGAGCTGCCTCTCAGTGAAGTTTTCCTCTGTATTAATCACTATCACTATCCATTGCTTTTGAAGCAAACACTTGAGAGTTGAGCTGGTGTTATCAGATACTGCAGATGCCACATATTTCTTGACCTCGTGCTCACCGACAGGGAAGGGCTGGTTGGAAATGTGACGCTCCAGGGCAGCCTTGGTTGCAGCGATCATGAGATGGTCGAATTCGAGATCCTCAGGACAGTGAGAAGAGCGTGCAGCAAGCTCACTGCCCTGGACTTCAAGAGAGCAGACTTTGACCTCTTCAGGAACCTGCTTAGTAAGGTTCCATGGGATATAGCTTGGAATTTCCTGGAATGTGTTGAAAGGACTAGTTCCTTCAAAGAAATGGATGATCACTGTAATGTATGCTTCCTGGGGAACAATCTCTAAGGCTGCTTTTTTCTTTTTTTTTTTTTTTTTTCTTTTAAGGAAATACACTCTCATATCAACACTTCAGAAAGGAAACCAGGCATTCCCCTGGGATATTCAGGGACACCAAGTTCACGGTTTCATCGCTGAAATGTTGTAGCTAAGCAGTTGTCTGGGGTGGATGCAGCTAGGAGAGGCATGTGGCAATAAACATGTAAACAATATTGTGGTTGATTTTTATATTCTTTTTAAAACAGACAATAATCTGTGTATTAAGGTGAAATAAAATTTTAAATACTTGCAGCAAATCACTTCTTATTTATTAGAAATCATTTTCCTTCTATTTGTGTATGTCTCACTTATCTTGATAGTCTCCTTCCTTACTGTCTTCTAAACAGTTTGAAACAGGCATTCTTGAATGGGAAGGGACTAAAGTGTATGTGAAGTGAGACTCAGATCACATATTTCAATGTCTAAATTATGACTTGACAATATTCCTTTTTTTCTCTGTCATCCTGAGGAAAAAGTACGAGATACAAGTGGACATTCTGTGTAGAATTTTCATGCTTGTATGTAGTTACAAGAGCTATATTTCATATGGTATTTAATTATGTTAGTCTGCATGTTTTCCATTTTGTTTAGTATAAAGAATGACAAGGAATAGAAGTATTTAATTCTGTAGTTCAGTTGCGTGCATATTCCTTTTCTGGGCTGAACTTCTTTTCTTCTACTCAGTAAACACTTAAGGATGTGTCTTAAGAATGAGTTGCCTGCAGTTTTCCTTTGTATAGGGTACATTATACTGAAATTGTTTCCATAGTTTAAGAAGCCAAAGGAGCTTCTGGTTTAATTGCTGAGACAGAACAGTACTGGAAGTGTCACATAAAAAGGAAAGAACTCAGTTAAATGCTTCATCTGCACTTTTTTGTGTTGATATTTTTCATTATGATTTTATGTGACGTGATAAAACAAATCTACAGATTTGTGGATGGAACATTTGAAATAAGTAGAGCAAGCCCCATGTCCTTAATTTTTTTTCCACTTTATCATGATGTTGGTTGTCATTTGTGTGATAAATAGCAGTTTGATATCTGTTGAATGATGCATGAAATCTTTTACCCTTTTTTGACACGCACAGAAGTGCTGCTTTAGCTTCAGTTTTGAAACAATGTGCTGAAAGAACAGTCAGACTAGAAGTTCCGTTTGCTAGACCTCAGTTTTTTGAAGTGTGTGATGCTTCCAAGAACAGCTTGTGGACAAGCAGAAGGCTGGTGTGACAATAGAAATGAGCTGCAGGAATGTGATAAGATACCTCACCTTCTCCAGTATTTGGATGATGCATATTGATGTGTTTTGCATAGCCTTCTGCAAAGAGTACCAGTAAGTCCCCTGACAAATCCTAAAATGTCAAATGTAAAAAGTACTTGTCTTGCATAGCAAGTGATTGTTTGTATGCCAAAGAAAATGTTTATTTCATTCAGTTGCACTGCCAGGAAGTATGATTTTCTATGATTTCAAATCTTGTGTTTGTATCTACTCATACTATGCAGCATGTTTATATAATAATGCTTCTTTTATGAACTTTGATTATTTATGATTCCCCCTTTTGTAAGGGGAATAGAGGTTCAATGTTCTTCTCTCTATAATTCTGAAATCTGTTTAATGCCTAATCTTGATGGGAACATATGCAGACTAGACTCTCAGGAAATCTTGAGTATTTGCATTTTTAGGAGGCATTTGCCATTTTTTCCAGTGAGACTGGTATGTACTTGAATAATCTGAAGACTTGCAGACTGAGAAAATGAAGACTGCAGTGGACATGATCTTTCTAGTTCATTAATTGCAAGTATGATAGATATTTCACTCTTGAAATACTTGAGAGTATTTATCATGTCCCTTTGGGCAGGTGCTCTCACTTCTCAGAAATCTTGCTGTTTGCTGCTGTAGGAGTAGTTTATTCATTCTGTCTAGAACAAGGTACTTGCTATTAGTCTTTCCCATTAGGTTTTTATTTAATTCACTTTGCAGCTAACCTCTCATTCTTATCTAGATATGTCTTTTCAGGTCTGGCACTCTTCTGCCAAGAGTGAAGTTAAACTTTCTCAGAACTTCTTTATTCTCCTGAATATATAAAGGGGAAAAAAAGTATTTATTAAAATCCTGTGTATTCCTAAATTTATAATAATATCTTCTTGATTTCTGCATACATGGAGCAAATTAGAGTGAAAAGATCAAGAATCAACTCTTTCTGTGCTGGAAGACTTTTGTTGTTGTTGCTTGTTTCCTTAAGTCCTGAAAACATTTGATTTATCCTCACTCTGTGTTTTGGTTTTGTACATGTAGACTTTGCATCCAGTCTTCACCTCCCAAAGTAAAAGTTACATTGCTAAGATCCAAAAAGGCTTTGAAAAAAAATGTAAATCCTCACCCCATAGTCTTCTCACTTCATTTGAATCTGCCTACTATTGCAAACTAGTTAGAGGATGATTTTGCAGTCCCTTTGCACTGTTAGTTCAGTCAGAATACTCTCAGAGTGCCAAGCAGAAATCTTATTTGAAAATTGCTTTTGCCTTCCTTTGTCAAGTTCTACTTGAAAGTAGCTCTTTAGTGTGATTTTTGCCTTCTGCCTTTTGCTTATATTACAAGTTTCCTTAAAATCATCATTGCTTGTTACAAATTTGTATCAATACTTGTCAGTGCTGAACAACAAAATAATATAGTATGATTTTTCTCCTCAATTATGTTTCTGTTGAAGGTTTTTTTTTTCCCTCCATTTTGCCATCTTCAATTACTGCAGATTTTGCTATTTATATGGATCATAAGTTTTTCGATAATTTATTTTTCCTGGTAGATGGAGCAATTCTGTGAGAACTCATATAGGCTGTCAAATTGATTAGATCATAGAGCCAGAAAGGCTAATTAATGCTTTGTTTTTTCTCTCAGATTTTTACCAAAGTTCCTTATCTCTGTATCCTTAGGATCTTGATGTTTGTAGGTTTATTAATAGTCTCATTACTATGTATGCTTTCTGACTATTTTCATTTTTAGATGACTGTGTAGCTTCTTACATTTTTTATGAAAACAATGAAGCACATATGCAGCTAAGTGTTTTAAACTTAATTTCAGCTTCTAATGTGCCTTAAATTATGCAGTTTGCATACTGTCTGTATACTGCTGAGGGGAACCCTGAGTATGAGAATAAGCTTATTTATTAACCCGATTATATGTTTTCTTTATATTTTAATTGCTTTAACTTTTCTGGTTTAATAATGTTTTGCTGATTCCTGAGCTTTCTCTTAGAAAAGTTTTGCTTCTTTGTTAGCCACTTGGACCTCAAACTGGCAAAAAGATACAGTCCAACCATGCAGTAATAAGTTATAATTTGAGGAAGTGGAAATATGTAACAGATGTTGGAATTCTTCAGACAGATTTTCCACCTTGCACTGCCAAACACTCAGATGCCACAGATAGTGAGGACAGTGTAGGAAACCAGTTATGATTACCAGATCTTGTCATTTGACTTAGGCATAGTTTAGCAGTGGTGAAGAAATCGTGCAGTGTTAAATGCTGTTACGCTGTTAAATATAGCTAGCCTTTTACAGGAGCAGAAAACTATTAGTAGCGTTTTGATAAAGTTGCCTTTTTCCTCAGAATAATATTTTAAATAGGATGTAGAAATGGACATATTTTGATAACATTACAAAATCATGATGCTATAACTATATATTTTTGTTATGTCATCTCCTTGTCACATAGAGATAATGTTTCCCACGACCTGTTTTATTCCTTTCTACTGTTAGATTCCTTCATGAGAAACAGAAATAAAAGTATAATTCTGCGAGTTAAGAAAGTTTCTTCTAAAATAGGTGAACAATTTTGAATTGGTGAATTCTTACAAGGCCCCATCCAGTGGTTAATTATTCCTACTGATCAATGAAGTACTGAAACATTTGCTAAATGTTTCTGAAGATAATTTATCCCAAACCTTGAGGGTCAGGGATTGTCCATATGTAATGAAAGTGCAATGAAAGAAGGTTCCAGTGTGGTTTCATTAGCATGTGAAAACTTTTCCTCAGATGGAAGATCAGTCAAAATGTGAAATATCATTATTTTGTTGCAGTGAAGCAACAAATAATGCAAGTTTTTTTTTTTTCTGTTAAGTATTTGGATATTCATGTTAACTTTTGCTCTGTGATGTTGTTTGCGGTTTTGTTTTTGAATGGTTATCTGACTACTTTTCCATAAGCTGTGAATAGCAGATAACAAAATTAATTTATCCATACTGAATTTGGGTATCATAGCAAAAAAACTGTATCCTCATTTGTGGATGAAATTCTGGAATAGTTTCCCTTTAAATGAAGCAATACGGGGCCCAGGAAGAAACTATATTTTTTAAAAGCATTTCACCCTATTTTCCATTTTTCTTTATATTTGCAGTTTAGGATTAGTAGGAATATTGGAGGAATTGTAACTGTATTAAATTAGAATTGGTTATTAATAGCTTTATTGCAGTGTTTTAGCTGTAAACCAGCTCATATCCTGCATTATTTTATTCACTCCATGAATAATTATTATAATATATATTATGTAATCCTTCAAAGGATGATTATCTGAAAGAAAAATGTCATGATTCCTCAGAAATAAATTTAATATATAAAAATAACAGAAAAGACTGGCTAGTTGCTATTGTGATTAAATCTGTTTACAATGTCTTCTGTGACTCACATTCCAGGAAAAAAAGAATTTTTTTTTTTATTTCTTTTTTACAGGAATCAAGAAAAACCACAGGACCTCTGTATTTATATTTGAATCTACATCAAAAGATTTTCATTTGGAACCATTGCCTAGAGAACTTCTTGCAGGGAGGAAAACATTATAATCTATTTTTGAATGCCTTTTGTTTTAAGTTGCTTTTCAGAAGACTCTTCTTGACCCTCTTTTGCTACTTTCCAGAGAGTAGGGTAGAAAGACTAGTAGTTCTCTCCACTTTGGAATACCACTTTTCTAAAAATGTTTGGTTTTCCCTTTTCATAGAAAACTCTTGTGTCCCATTGGGCCATCAATTTTCTCTTCAGAATTCTTATGCATCAGAATTCTGCACTCAACACTATATTCTTTGTCTGAGGAATAAGAGGAAGCAAGGTTCAGCCAAAGTGATGCATGAAAGAGCTATACTATTTATTGTACCTTAGCCAAAGCTTTTTAGATCTTGCTGAGTATCTCTTCATAGTTTTCTACTGTCTGCTGTGCCTTAGAGATAGCATGCGTAATGTGAATTTGCGGCCTAGCAAACTTATACTGCCTGAAAACTTCCTTGTTGCACTGAAGTGGAATTTTCACTAATACTTATTTTGGCCTCGTACTGATTCATCCACCATATTTCCAGTTCAGGACATTGATTTATTTTTTTTTTTTTTAATATCATCTGTAGGAATAACTCTTCATCAATGCCCATTTTTGCACTTTTAGTCCAGAGAGTCAGTGTGCTATAGTTGTTTAACAATAATAACAGATGGATATGTGGATTCAAAGCCCTAGCATGTTAAGAACTTTCTTACCTGTTTTCTGGTTCTTGGATTGTTGCTAAGTAAAGGAAACCCTCACTTCAACTTTTCAACTTAAGTTTAAAAACTTCATAGACACTGTCTTATAGTCTACATGGGTTAGATGTTTTTTTCCCAAATGTAAGGCTCCTTAAGTAGGTCTTCATCGTAACTTTCACAGGAAAACTGAAATAGACTTGATTATTTTTTATAGGACTGTTAGGTCTGATGAACTCATTAGCCTACTTACACAAGGCTGATCTCTCCTTTAAAGCATGGGCAATATCATCTTAACAGGTACAATTACCAGACCTCCAGCTTTGACGTCCAGATAGGGCTAAGAGAAAGTGGCCTTTACAATGAATGGGAATCAAAATTTGCTGTATAGGTAGCTCAAAGTGGTGCCTTCAGTCTCAGTGTTCCTCCTTTATTCCTGCAATACTGTCTAAAGAAACACATTCGTAATTCTTACCTGTGGGAACTGGAAATACCGAAAGAGTCTCATTCAACTCATGCTCTCTATAGCTTTTATTCCTGTTGAGAAGAGGATGGGTTGTGAGTTGATTGCCTAGCTATAGGCATTTATCTCAGCACATATGATCTTTTAATTCAGCAGTTGTCTGTATTGTTAATAGACTTTTACTATAGTTGAACAAAAATCTATAAGCCAAGTAAATGAGCCTAAATAATCCTGTTATTTCCTGTTGGGTAAAAATTCAAGAGCTCTTGAAAGCTCTCAAATGTATAGGTGCTAAAGTGAAACTATCACCTTTTATATGCTTTTAAACTTAACTCCCTTTGTTGACTTCATCTGAAAGACCAACTGAAGAAGTACTGACTGTATGTAAAGTTCATCATGGCTGTTTAGTACTAGAGTCCAAAGTCATTCTGCATACACCTGGAAAATTAATGTACCTTGTGCTTCTATCTAATAGATTTTGCTTAGAAGGTATATGGATTATTTTTAAGTCTGAAGTACCAAACTAGTTGCCCTAGACTAGTTCCAGAGGACTTACAATAGTTTGCAGTGCAGAGACATTTAAACTAACAGCTTGGAATTCTAGTCATACAATCCTTAATCATTTCCTTTGCATTATTGCTTTTTTTCAAAGCCTGTTTCCTTCATTGCTGTCATAAAAGGAAATGCAGAGAAACCTTTACTATCCATGACATCCCACAACTGGAATTTCTGCTCAAGTGTTATGCATAATGTAGATATCCGAGTGTGCCTGTGGAAGATTTGTGTTTCTGTAAAAAGGAATTCAGATGACAAGGCAGTGCATTCTGTTCTATAAAATGAATTCATAATACCACTGAGCTCACTTTACATGATTTTAATAAGCACAGCTTTCAAGGAGATTCCATGGCTCTGTATGAGAGCTAATACTACCATGGGGCACAGTACATTGGAGAAACTAAAAGTTCATGATAAGTAATTCAATTGCTTATTAATTGCATGCAGAATGGAAGTTTTCTCTTTTTTTTCTCCTTTTTTTTTTTTTTTTTTCCTTTTTTTTTTTGTGACTATGCTAACTATGCAGTCTGGGCTTTCTGGAAGCAAGACTTGTTTTGGGGAGAAGCAGTTCATATAATCTGCTTTGTCTTTTTCCAGTTACTTATTTCTATGTAATTTAGCAGCTTAAGGTACATTCTCTCTCTGAAAAAGAAAACTTGTCCAAATATAAATTCTGAAGCCGAATAAACAGTTTTTAAAGGTATTCCTCTAGGACTAGTACACAGCAACTTGTTTTAGTGGGTTGTATGGACAGCTGTTGCAACATTTGTGATGATACATGAAATTTTGGAAATCCAGATATGAAGGTAACCATTTATGGAAGTACTTTTCCACATGAATAAACATTTACATTATAATAGGAAAGGACATGCCAAGCTATTCACAAGAAGCTTACAATCTTGAAATTATGAACGTTATGTTTCCATGAGAAATGGGGATGCTATATAATGTAAAAGAAGGTGCATTGAAATATGCCAGAAGTCATTAGCTTTCATTTTGAAAGCATTCTAAACGTGCTCACAAATAGTTACCTCTAATATCTTGACAAATAGGAACTAGTGTGTTTTTATACCCAGATACAATTCTTAATACAGTTCTTACCGAATTTCTGTGGATTCCATAAAGCTCAAAATGTAATTCTGCATAGATTTTTCTAATCTACCAAGAAAATGGGAGATTCTAAACTTAATCAAAGTAATCATCCTTCAAATAGCAGTCAAAGCAGACTTCATTTTTTATGGCAATTGCAAGTATATTGTGTTCTGAATATTTTCCTTTCAGATTCCAGAAGCAGCAAACTGATTTATCTTATACTACTGTCTATATTTCCATTTGTTAAGTATGTGTGAAACTGATGTCCAAGTGCAGTTAAACTCCTTATTGCAATAACAACCAACTGGAGTAGCATTTTCTTGTTTTGTACAAGGAGCTGATGTTTGGATTTAGTTGTGCACTCTTTTTTGCAGTGAAGGAGGTACAAAACCACTACGTAGTGTGGTTAGGATCATGTAGAAGGCTATAGTCATGAAATTATTTCATCTGCAGGGAGGCTAGATGTTAGTTGTTTTCATTGGTCAGGTATACATGTTCTATATTGGATTAATGCACGTCTGCATTGTTTCAGGACTTCCGGTACGGCCTTGAATGTCTTTTTATATATATATGTAAAAGAAAATTTCTTAAACTGCCCTGAATTTTAAAAAGCGAAAATTTTAGACCCATAGAGAATGTTGTAAAATATATCTGGTAGCTGGCCCATGGTGGCAACTTGAAACATGCATACACAGTCTTCACATCTAACCTAGAAATCTGATGGTCACAGTCAAACTGGAATTAACTACCTGCAAGTCTTACACTAGAAATTCCAATCTTACTGAGCAACTTAACAGCCATTCTGTTGCAGAAGGCTTAAAGATAGAGGTGGTTTTCTTTAAAAAGCTCTCCTTAGAAGGTGCTTCGATGATTCTTGACTAAAGCAGATAAAGTTTCAGTTTTTTAATTGACATTAGTAGACTGCAGATTTGTGGCATATGTCTGATCAAATACTTGCATGTGTTTGTCTTCTATTGTGTCATTCATTTAAATTAAAGTGAAATAACAGATTTGTAGTCAGCGCAGTCAGCCAAGTGAGAAGTCATAGAGATAATTTAACAAAATCCATTTGTTGTTTTATCTTTGAATTACTGGGGAAAAATAATTTCTCTAAGTGCCCTGATAGTTAAAGCTAATGTCTGAAAACACTGAGTCCACAAGAAAAGTTAGTTACACATCATTAAGTATAACCATGATGTAAATTTCACCACTTCTTCCACAGGTGTTTTCCATTAGAATATGTCTGCTCCATTCAGACCTATTTTAAGTAAATTCACTAGGAAATGCCTCTTTACATGTTTATCCTGGAAGGGCAGATAGGTGTTTTATTTTATAAAGCAGTCTAGAAGTTTTCTATTCTTCAAATGAAAAAATATTTTTCAGAACATACTATTGCAGTTTGGTAATGTATTTCTAGCTGTCATTAGAGACACTTATAATTAAAACATAATAAAATTCATGAAGCAGAAATGACCGTTTCTTAGAAATGCTGGTGGAAGGGTATTTGCTTACATAAGTGTTTCTTTAAAAATTTTATGTTCGTTATATACACTTTTATTAATAAAAAACTCTAGTGTTAAACTTTCTTTTTGGTGGTCTTGTGAAATATTATCATGTATTGATTAGGTACTTTAAGGTTAGAATATATAATCTCTTAAATAACATGTGAAAAAATGTACTGACTCGCTAGCAATTATTTCATGACAAATATGCAATATCAATAATTTCCAGTAATAATTTTTAGTTCTAGAGAACAGCTTAGCTCTTGCAGACAACATTCACAACTTCCCTGGGCAACCCATTCCAGTGCTTCACCACCCTTACAGTAAAGAACTTCTTCCTTATATCCA
>WYDI02014211.1:0-23849 GCA_009867235.2 Psittacus erithacus | reverse complement strand
TACAAACATTGGTATTATCAGTACTGTTCTCAGGCTGAAAGTTAGAAACACAACGCCGCACCAGCCACTAAGAAGGATTAAAAATGACTGCTACTGCTGAACCCATGACAACACTTCAACAGCTAAAACGTTGGTGTGTTATCAACACTACTATCATCCTAAATCCAAAACCCAGCACTGTACCAGCTGCTAGGAAGAAAACCCTATCCCAGCTGAAACCAGCACAAACAGCAGCACTAATGGTTCTGCTGTAATTAAGAAAATAGCATAGACTGTTGTTGTACAATAATAATCTCCTGCTGCATAAGTGTTGAAGAATTTATTTTCAAAGCAGGAGACATTGATCCTGTGGCAGTATTCTGTTGCCATAACTTTGTTTACATCATGAAGGAAGAAATGATAGATGTAATCATCTAATTTATGGTGCTAAGAAGTGTCAATTGCTGACTCCACCGCTATTGATCTAAAGCGTTCCAACTGGCTTATGCATCAGACCTTTGAAAGTTTCAGGTAATTGGAGATCAAAGTAACAGTACAGTTTGGTGTGCATGATGTTTCCCAATTTCAATTGTCTCATTGATTGCACTTTTTAATGAAAGGATATGACTAATGAGTAAGTAGTCATTATGAAGTTACAGTTTTTAACAGGCATCATGTGGTGGAAGAAACCAGCTTAAAAAAAAGATTAGTAAAATATTGGGGTGTTTGACTGCAATTCATGCCAACAGTTCTTTTAAATTGGATGTGCTTGGGTTCTCTTCAGTTGAAAATATCTACCTGGGAAGATTAATTTTCCGAAATAGAATCTTGAGTTAATTTAATTTTTTTACAGTTTAGTTTGCATATACGATTTTATACATATAATGAAGGGCTTCTCTTGAGGCCTTGAGTATAGATATCCATGATCTATCAAGAAGGAAAAAATAATTAACATTAAAAGAATGTGCAATCTTACAATAAGCAAGAGTTATAAAACATGAAAAAGAAAGTGTAAACCTTTTTAAGGATTTCAAAGGAGTAGTCTTTAGTATTTGTACATTCAAATTAGTAAGGTCTAAAATTAGTGAAAACACCATTCAGATAAAGTTTGTGTTTGAATGCGGCTGTGTGGGAGCATTAACCTTCACAAAGTTTTAAATATATTTGAAAAGAAAACCCACCAAAACTAATTATGCACCACTTTGCTTCCCACCAGCTTCCCTGAAGAATGAAGAAATTGCCCTCTTTAGGTCCTTTTCTGCAGTTTATTCCATTAAAAATAGATCTTTCTTCTGCACAACAGGAAACACTGAAAGCCTGGTTTAAATTTTCAGGGAAACTCCTTTTATTTTTGATCCTTTGAAATTGTAATGTTAATACATTTTCAATTAAATATGAACAACTCTCTGTGCATCTCAGCATGAAACACAAAGGGATTTTGGGACCCTTCCAATTACTAAGGCTTGCAGATTTTTTTCTCAATTATTTAACTTTTACTGTATTTCTTTTTATTTAAATAAAAGTTGTGCTGTGGGGCTCCTTCTAACATGGAAACAAATATGACAGTATCCTGTTTGCCCTTTAAAGTAATTTATTGTATCAGATCTGGATGGAATTTGAGGACAAGTCCTTTTAATATAATGCTCTTTTGCTATTGCTTTTAGTAGCTGCATCCACTGTACAAGATAAAAGCTTTTGTTTTTTTCCTGGAGAAAGGGCAGAGTGAATCAAAACTGTACTAAATATAAATTCAGTTATTTTATCATTAAATATGTTCATTTGATTGCCACAAAATTACTTTGATGTCTCCCCAGCCAATTTGGGTAGTCAGGTTCCTTTGTACAATATGCTGTCTAACTCTGATACTGTAAGACAAAGTGTTGATGAGTGAGAAAAAGGTATTTTATGTGCTATGATGTCTAAATGTGACTTTAGGTGACAGCAGCTCAGAAAGAGCCTCAGGTTGACAGACATTGGCTATATGTTCCCCAACTGTGAATAGCAGAGCATAGGGAAAGCAACTAACGCCTAGATACAGGTGACAGCATCAGTAACAAATCATTATATTTGACTGATACCATTTAACACTTGCTGCTTTCTGTCAGTCACATGGAAGACACTGTACTAATAACACCCAATACAGACTTTTCACTACATGTGCTTAAAATGCTGTTTTATTAAATAGCTGTCTCTTACATAAGTGAGTAAAGTTGAAAGTTCAGGTTGCTGTGCCCACGTCACTCTTTGGGTTGTGGCAGGCATTGCAGAACAGGCCTCTGTGGATGGAGTGTGCCTATTTCCGCCTTTCGTATCTTGAGTAATTTTCCTAAAAATGGAAACTGAAAATGTTTTTACTCTCCTTGTTGCATTCCTTCATCTGAACAAAAGTGTTCTGTGGTGTTACAAAGATTACCAAAATGCAGTTCTACTCATAATGGTGTCAAGTATGTCCATATCTCTCAAAATGGTATCAGTTGCTGCAATCTCAAAGCACAACAGCATGCAAATTAGCTTTGTCTTTTAACAAAATGTCTGAGAAGCTTTATTTGTTGTTTTCTCATATGTTAATTTAAAAAGCAACCTCTCCAAAACCTGAAGAATAACATAAAGTCTAATATTGCTCCCAAGGGTATCCATGCCCACCTTGTTTTATATTGCATTATGTCCAAGGTGATGCTGGGACTCCATCATCTTATTAATCACTGCTTAGTTAAGAATACAGGTAAATTGTTTACAAATTTGGGTTTCTAATCTGTTTCTTTAAGCTACGTGTACAGCCAGTAGCAAGGAATTTGATTTTCAGTAGGAAAACCCCATTTCTTTTAGTGAAATCTGTATTTAAAATCTGTGTGTGCTCTAGAATGGATTTATCTTTCTGACCTTAGACAACTAGGAGTGAATATCATGACAGCAGTTTTGGATCTTTGACGTTTTTGTGATTGATACCTATTGTTTTAGGGGGTTCTCAGTTTTGAAGTCAATGTTTATCACATTTAGTAGTAAACTTTATCACCATATATATATTGTACACTATTTAGAGCATGGAAAATAACAGATATGTTTCATGAAGGCAGATATTACTGATATTTTAGTAAAGCCATACTTTTTTCATTGAATGGGAAGTGCGCAGGGCTGGCAAACAATTCACTGTGGAATTCAGAGCCTTTTTTCCTGGTTTAGCAGCATGTTTCACATTGTCTTAATTTTTAACTAAATGAAAGTGGCAGTATCTGAATTATGGGCTGGCAGATTGTAGAGTTATGTGTCTTTTGTGGTCACGTATTCTGTCTTGCTTAGATCTGTATGCTGCTTCTGTTATCAAACATTTGATGGTTTTGCCAATTACAGAAACTTCAGTGAGGTGTTCAGTTGAAGTAAAATTTATATTGTAACTGTTCCCTTCCTTTTAATACGAATCTGTTTATTTCCTTCTTTCACAAAGGTGGTATTATGTCAAGCAACTCATTAGTCAGCTGTACAGCAATGAGTTGTGCACTTCTGTTCCAGCGATGGGAAAGTCGTGGTACTTCGGTGTAGTTTGTTGAATGTGTTTCACTGTCCTGTAGGAACACAGCTGTTGGAGGCAGAAGGAGCACAGAGGGTTAGTGATTCCTTGGTGTAGTCCACCAAGTGCTGTGAGAATTAAAGACACTACTTAATATTTCATAGATGGCTTGTGGAACAAGCAACATGAAGATATAGTATGCTTTTGTTGAACTGTGATGTTGGGAAGATGCGACTGGTACGGGATGCATCTTTATGCTTTTTATGATACTTAGGGAAGAAGAATTTATTCTGCTTTCTAATAACCCAGTCCTCAGATAAAGATTTCTTTTGGGCATGGCTGAAATCAGGTAGTTTCTGGAAGAGATGCGTCTTTCAGCTGGAGGTGGACTGTAAAATATGTTCTTTGTCATTTTTAGCTATGTAGGTCTGCAAGGAATCTAGAGGGACATATAAGCTCCAGGCTTGAAAACACATAAGTATTCCAGTATTCGAATGGGCTTGTGGAAATAGGAGTGCATGCATTAAGAAAAGTAATCTCATGGAAATGCTTTCATAGATGTGTGTCTGAGAGTTTCCCTAATGATATGGAAATATGATCTGTGGTATTTTCTAGATATTTTTATATTATTCAACTCAACAACAATTAGTTTTTCTAAAAGTTTGCAATCTTCGGTTTGGTTGGGTTTTTTTTTCTGCCAGTGAAGAAGTAATTTTTGAAGTTAAACTTCAAATAAGCAGTTTTGAAGACATTTTAAAAAAGAGACTAGGAAAAAATGATAGTGTTTTGTGAAAACTATGGTCTTTAATTAAGCATTCTACCTTAAATGGTGTTTTTTAAAGATTGGTTACTGTACTTTCATAGATAATGTGTGCTGAATATCCTTGACTTACTCTTGAGAGCTTTCACTGATGACAGTTTGGTTTAATTTAGCTACCACTACGAAGAGATTAGGTTGTCAAGAAGATACTGTTGGAGTTTTAGGGATTGCTGAAATCCTTCTGAAATGAAAAGTAATATACACTGTAACATACTTTGATAGCTCTTTCATGAAGAAACTGGATGAAAATCAACCACAAGGGAGCTTCTTTTTTTCTGGACAAAAGAAAGAAGAAAATTCTTTTCATGTTTAGCAGTTAATGAAAACTAAACCCAAACCCAGCTCCAAGACCCCCGATCTAAAAAAGAAAAAGAAACTAAAAAGAGGGAGTGGGTGGGGAGGAAGTTGCAGCTACTAACAGCTCTTTAGGGTTGAAAGGCACAAGTTTTTTTCCCCCATTGCAATTGGCTATGCAAACTTCTGTCACTTTATTTAGATGAATAATTGAAGCTACCTTCATATTTAAATATAATTTTGCTTGTTTCTGTCTACATAGATGTGACAACTCAGGTCTTTGCTCAGTTAATTTCTTCTAATTGTTGTTCAGTAGCTAATGGAATGTAGTCAGTGATTTAGCAAGCCTAAAGCACAGAAGCATGTTGTTTAAGGAAAAGGTGCTTTTCTGGCCTCTTTAATGGAGCCTACATTTTGTCAAAGATGAGAAAACATGAAGCTTGTGCAAATATTTTTGTCTGCTTCACAAATACATCCATAAACTGCATCTCACAAATGGTTAATTTACAAAGTTCAACTGTATTTTGCATCTTTGCTGTCATCGCAAATGGCGCTGGTTTGAGTCTTCTTTTAAGTGTAATGTGAGTTTAGAGATTATGAACAATGAAGAGTTAGTAGCTTGAGAAGTGCTGTTTCCTACAGGAGAGAAAAAAGTATGAGACAGAAGTGACAAGTGTCAATTCAGTCTGTATTTCTTTTTCTGGTAGAGGAACACCCATGTTAGAAGTTCATTCTCCAAATCCATTTAATGGGTGACTCTGCAGAAAGCTCACAACCTTGCCCCTAGCTAATGCTGGTAATTTTTATAGGACATTTGTTGAACAGAGACAATCAAGATAAGCAAATATGACTGTTTTAATTATTAAATTGACTTAAAAGAGGAACACAACACTGAAATACTCTATAATTTTGTTTTCTAGCTCTCCTTTTAACACCATAGTTCATTTGATTGATCTGTATGTGTAACTGTTTGAGCATGCTTAGATATGTATGATCACTTCACTGTATTTGAGCACTCTCAGTTAACAATGGGAATATGCCAGGAAAATCTCTGTTTTCTATGCTTTCTGTAATTTTTAGACAGAGATTGTCAGTGGCACATAGTTCTGTCCTATGTAGTCATTACTAAAAACGTTTAAAAAGGTTAATGTCACATTTCCAAGCCAAAACTTTTTATTTTTTGTTAATTGTAAGTGCAACAATAATAAATAATGAATAGGGCTGAATTTTCCCTTTCAGTTTTTTGGGTTGGTTTTTTTTTTTTCTGCTTATATTTGTCTAAAGGCATTTGACTCCCAGGGCTAAAATAAGCATAATCCTTGATCTCCCATAAGGAGACTTTGATTCAGAGTCATCAATTGTAATTTGAGACTAAATCTCCACAAAATAGTTTATTCTCTTTTTCCACTTCAAATGACATTTTATTGTGCTGTAAATGAATGCAAAATAGTTGTGGTTTTCCAATATACAAGCCTTAACAAGAGACAGTTATAATTAATTTGACCTCACAGGTTGGCTTTTTACTGTGTTCAGACCATCTTCTGAAGTTGCAAATACGAAAACTGAGCTTTGTGTCTGCGTAAACTGAATATTCCTTTTGAATGCAATTGTCGAGATACTGGCCAGCTGGAGAGTTACTGAATATATGAACTTGCAATTTCTGACAATATTTTATAATCTCTAGTGGTTTTTTTCCAGTCTTGGGTAGTGTTTTAAAAGCTGTTTCATAGAAAATTGTTTACAGCACTTTGTGTCTTTTTTCCTGAATAGCTGTGAATCTTTAGTTGTATGAGCTGTTAGCCATCTTGCGCAGTGAGCTGCATTATCTTGTAAACATTTTGCTTTATCCTGTGAATTTCGGCAGATTGGTACCAAACAGCTATAATTCAGTTGGCATAGTTTCAAGCAAACTGAATCATAAATGGCTACGGAGAATTTAATTTTATATAAGAACGTGTGGAATTTGCCCATATAATCCCCAATAACCTAATCTGCTCCTGCCATAGTTCTTTTGCTCCTTTGTCTCAAAAGGAGCTCATATGCTGAACCCCCCTCCCCAACAAAACAGTAGTCCTCATAAGTGTTCATGGTAGGATAAAAATGCCAATATTAGCCACCTCTATAGGAGAAGCCAGATGTGTCCTTGAGTTTGCCAGTTCTCCTCTTGTGGTTAATTCTGAGATAATTTTGGTTTGGTTCTTTTCAGAAAGTAGCTTAGATCGGGGGCTTATTATGCTATGCAGAGTAAAAGCAGTCAAATACTGGAACTCCAGTTTGTTTCTAATACTCCTCCGGGTGAGGAGCTGCACTTTGTACCTGTTTGCAGATCAGAGACAAGCATCAGAATGCAGGTTTATTTAAAAGTAGCAGCAGGCAGCATTAAGCTTGAAAAAGTAAACTTGACCCATCATAGAGCTACATTTCTAGTTTACTAGCTGACTACTGTTTACTGTAAAACTGAACAGCCTGTAAGCTTCCTAACCTTTAAAATGGCATGGTGTAGTTTAAGCCTACGCTTTCTAGCACAATATTTGATCTTGATTTGTTCAAGTCTGAGCAGCAGTATTTGAAGTCTTTGTGGGCTGCAGTTTATACCAAAATGTACAGAGGACTGGAGGAAACATTGTAGAATTCAGTGTCTGGGGTTGGGAGTTGTCTCTGATTTAAACCCCTGAGCAACCCAGGAGATGCTTGAGAAATTCTTTATTGTAACTGGAACATAAAACGAGCCTTCTTCCTACATAAGGCAAATCCCAAATCTCTCCGGAACTGTAATTGACTCACAATGTGATTAATGTAACTTAATTGTCTTGACTGTACATACATCAGGCACATCGCCACCATCTGAGTCCAGGGTGCATTGAATCGCTGTTTAATTTCCAAAGGCACTTTAAAAGATGTCATCCTCTTTGTCTAGACACTGACACCCTTTAAGATGAGGAATACCGTGTTCAGCAGGAAGACTGAAGCCTGTGTTGCACCTTGTTTATACCACAGATCTGATCGCTGCCTACAGTGCATTAGGCACATCAGAATGGCATTTTCATTCATCGACTCCTATCTGAACTGTCACTTGCCGAAAAATTGAAGATGCTGACAAAACCTCCTTCTTTTTAACCTGGAATGAAAAAATATATAAAAAATATTGTCCATTAATGGACAGCAGCACATGGCAGTAAATTGCAAAGCTGCTCTCTGACACAATCTTAAACATTAAAGCAGAAGTGCAGTTGATTCACTTAATATTTCTTTGTGTAAGCTCAGCCATAAAGTTTGAAACTGAGTCATTTTTCTATAACTGATAATTTAGCTGCCTGTCCCTCCCTCTTCCAAGTCATTAAGTAGGTGGTGATGTGTTTTTGTTTGTTTTTAATATGTCTGTACAATAAGAATATAATAGATTTGAATCTTTTATCAGTTTGCTCCTGAAATGGAGTACAAATGAATTTCACCACGAGGCACAGAATGATATAGTGATTCAAATAGTTGACAATGCCAGCATATGAATTCAAATGTATACACATGTATACATTTAAAAGGACATTTGAATTTTGACAGAAAACATTAAAGACATGAAATTCATGGTTACAAATGAAATGTACCATATGTCCTGCAGCACTTAGATACAAAGAACATATTAGTAGAGTAATTAAAGGGCACCCCTGTTGTGGCTAGGTGGTGGAGGGCATATGGTGTATCATGACTATCCATGAATTTTTAAGTTCATATTGGTTTTGATCATAACCTTGTTCTTTGTAATTTCTGTGTGTTAGTATCCATTTCAGTTGCGCCGGATATCTCAGTTTCAGTACAGAGTTCTGAAACTGTCAGCTTGACAAATGCATGTTATTTGAGAATCTCCTATTTGAACCTTCAAGGATTTAAAACTTTGGGGTCAAAAATACTGATTTTTATATACAGTGGCAGCGCATGTGTTTAGCTTTTTTCTGTTTCAAACTTGTGCTTCCTTACTGCTAGTGCAAAAGACAACATGTGACATGGAGATACTTGGAAAATGTAGATTGCTGCAGGCAGATTCTGCAGATTCCACCTCCTCCGGAAAACAAATCAACTCTTTTTGCCTCTTCCTCTTTGCCACTCATAGCAAATATCATGCAGCCAAAATTCAGCTAAGAATTTTGCTGATGATGTACCAAGTAAAATAGGAACTACTCTGCATGACTTCAGGTGAAAGATACCCAGATGGAACACAACAAAAACATTGATTTATCTGTAAAAGTCAGGGACCCAGAGTTGTTTAAGACACTTTATTTACATAATTGAATTTCTAAACATAGCCATCCTCTAGAAATGCAAGTATCTGTCAGAGATATGAAATCTGTTTAGAAATAAGCCTTTTGTCTTTAAGCAAATGGAAAAACTCTGAAAGTTTTATTCTAAGATAGCAAAATCAAATAGCTGACTCAGCATGAGCTGTTAGCTGAAACCAGGTATTTGCCGTGTTTTTTCATCTGGATGTAGCTGATCACTGTGAAACTTGAGGCTGACCTTAGAGAATTTAGATTTAGGTCTACCAAGATTTAGGTTTTAGGATGTTTGTGGCTGAGACCCTTGAAACTCCTAGGTAATGATGGAGGCACTAATCCAATTCAGTACTTAAATTTCCACTGGCAAACTCCTGACACCAATGTTTTGGATATATGTGTATGAACACACTGACCAGTCTGTGCCAACTGCATAAAAAATTATTGTAAGGATTGAACATGGCAAATGTCCTTGAACCACTTCCAACCCTATAGTAAAGAAGAGTTTTTCTCCTTCTCATCCCCTGATAGTTCTGAATTAAAAACTACTTGGAATGTTTTTCTTTCCCACCCCTCCTTCCTCCCTCCTCCATTCCTCTCCCCTTGATCTCCTTTAGGGATCTTTGAAGTCCCAAGAAAGTAATCTATTTACAAAACACATAAACAGATCCACTTTTCATCAAATACTTTAACTTTCATTGTATCAGAGACGTCAGATGACCCATAGTATTTCTTTCTATCCAGAGAAAATCTCTTGTTATATATATGTATATATATGTATATATGTATACGTTTCATGGAGTGGAGTCTTGAAACTCATAGTTATCAGACTGAAGGCAGGAAGTTAGTCATTCTCCTGGGATACGGAAAATGCAGTTTTGGTTTCTCAGACTGTTCAGGGCTTTGAATCCAGTGCCTCCTACTCCCAGTATGAGTAATCCAACCATTACACTGCTACAGGAAAGTAATTGGAATTATAGTTTTTGGTGTCTTCAAGATTAGGTAGTCCGGAAAAATCACTGGACTGGAGAGTTGCTCACCACTCCGGTAGAATTTAGATAAGTAAATGGATGGGATTGGACCTTCATGGCCCAATTCCTTCCTGCTCCATTTGCAAAGAGTTCTTGCAATTCATTGCAGCAGGGAATGAGAGAACGTGCCCAAAAAGAGAACCTGCATCTTGACAAGTGGAAGACTTGAATTAAGATCACTTGGGCAAAGAAACTAGTTGAAAGTGTTGGTACATTACTCTATAATAATGTACAGTTCTGTATTCCATTGAGTAGAAGGTGCAACTTCATTCTTAAGTTTAGTCTCATTTCATTGAGTTGACTATTAAAGATGATGTTAGGTGCCCAGTTCTGTAACATGTCTAGCCACTGCTGCATTGATTTTTCAGAAACAAAAGAAGATAGAAAGTTATCCCATATTTCTCACATGCAAAACCAGTTTTCTTTGTGCAAATTCTGCATTTGGTAGTACTGTCAACTTCATGCTGTGTATCGTGATGGAAATTGCACTATCAAAAGTTTTCCAGCTGATCTGTTGCTATTCATCCTGTTACCTTTTCTGGTTGGTTTGTGGGTTTGGGGTTTTTTTTGCTCCTTTATATAAGTGGGTGTTAAGCTCATTATCTTAAATAGAAGAATGTTTAATTTAGCCGTGGACTATCTTCTGTAGAAATTAAACACTTGCTGGGGCCTTGAACAGTTATAGCCTGTAATATCTGGGTAATGTAACATAGCCAACTGTAACCTTTAATTACGTTTGCCTTCAGAACATTGCCAAGTGAAAATCTGAATTCAGACAAGTGTCCAGATCTCTTTCTTGGCATCTTCTTTTAATATCTGTGAGAGCTTATTTTCAGCTTGTTATGCTGTTAGCCCTACATGCTCCGTCACTGTTAGTGGAAGTTGTATAGGAAGGTTTTAATTTCTGACGGTTTGTGTTACAAACTAAGTTTGCTGGAATCAAAATTTCCTCAGTCATCAATTTCCATAGATTTCATCTTTAAGGCTAATAAGAAAAACTGTGCATGTTAACAACACAGAAAAGTTGTAATTGTTTGGCTTTCCAAATAATTTTTCCAAATTTGGCTCATACATAGGTGAAACAGCAAGTGCAGCAAGGAAATAGTTCCATAATTTGTCACAGAAGCAACCTGCTGTTGCTATACTGCTATATTCTTTGTGGACAAGAATACATATATATGATAACCAATGTTCTTCCAATCCAGGAATTGACTGGGCTGTAATCTCTGTTTTGAAGTCTTGAACGCTTTGGCACAGGGCGTTGTTGTCTTTTCTTGCTCCTTCTGGTTTTGGTCCTGGTACTGCCTCTCCCCCCCCCCCCTACCCCCCCCAAAAAAAAAATAAAAAATTCTCAAGCCTGTGCTGATTTTTTTGGAAGATTTTTGCTGATTTTCATTTTTGTATGGAAAATTAGGAATAAGATGTGGTGTTCTGCAGTAAACCGGCAGTGATTCATTTGTAAATTCTTTGTGTAGTTAGCAGTCTAAACACATGCAAAAGGAAGAACTGACGTGAATAACTTCAGGGAAAATGCTATGTAAAAACCATCACCCTGTTGCATGTGCAAGGCAGTGGTCAAGGTTGTGCTATTCATATGTTTTGCTGACCCCATGGTCTAGCCAGGTAGATATAAACCGCAGGATATCTTCAGGATACCCCTTTGGTTTATTGAAGAAATATGCTGATACTTTGCAATGTTTCATATTTGGGATTTAATCAAGGACATGAAACATGAAAAACAAATAATGTTTTGTTTAGGGAAGATGAATTTAGAAGCTACGTTTTGACTTTTAAAAGCCCATTGTTTCTTTTGCTTCTACTTTTTGTTGAAAATGATTGTAGGGGTAAATCAAAATCTGATGGGAAAACTGATCATACTGAAATGCCAAAAGCCTTCTTTTCTTTTTCTGGAAGTAGTGGCTATTAATAAGTATTGCAAATTTTGGTGCTACTGAATTCCAGTGCTGACTTTACCATCTTCCTGATCTTCATTTAAGGGATTGTAAAAGGCTATTTTCATTTAGGAATGAGATGCGATTGAAAAAAGTAGCCTTGTTAGATTATTATCCCTGGAGGATACCAAAAAAATTAATGGAAGTGTTCATATCTTTCATTTAATTTCTTTCTATGCAGCTATTGAATTGCATTATTCAACTTATTTGTGAATGCAAGGAAATGTATGTTAGAAGATTCAAACCTTTCGCACAGAAGTTCATTTTTTCCCCCCTACTTCTGTTCCATTTAAATCAGCACCTGAAAGTTACTTTTAAGTCCTTTGTATCCTTTAGAGTATTTATGTAAGCTGTCAGGGAACCACCAACATTAAAGCAGCAAAATAACTCCTGCTTTGAACAGAATCCTAAAAATCCCACAGAAATTTTACAATTGCTGTTAAGTATTCAAATACAATTGTTTAATGAAGATGCTAGTGAGTGATTTTTCTGAAGCAGCATGTCACTTTAACATCGCTTCTCTTAAGGCAGCTGTTATTACAGAGAGGAGAAAAAGTGTTATAAATCAAAGTTTATTTGGCAATTTACAGGTCAGTGGGAACTGAGGACACATTGGCCCAAATTTTGCAGCTCAGGTGCTTGTGCTCTTTCTTAGGGATATATTCTATTAAAGGGAGGATGCAATCCCAAATATCATACTGAAGCTGTATTAGGAGTGCTGGGAAAGGTATCAAGTCTCATCTGCTGGCAAGTCTCCCAGCACGTTTTTCTTTACATATGGGTCCTTCTTAAATTGTAGCTGGGGCTCAGGAAGTTCCTGGTAAGGCAGAATACCTGGACACAGCTATGATTTTATTTTAGGCTTCTGACTTTTTTGCTTATACATTTTGTTAAAGTCAAGTGGGAGAAATGGTGATACACAAATAATCTTAACTGTCCTGTAGAACAGAGCTGTGGTCTTACTACTATGCGTCATGTGGTTTTCATATGTTTACATTTCTTTAATTTTTATAGATCTCAAAACATGAAAGGTTATTGAGGTGATATAGGTGGGGATATATTCAACATCTGCTAGGTTCATACTAATATAGCATATTTTACCTGAATCTACGTATGCTTGTGCTTATCTTCACTATTTGAAGGTACTAATAGTGTATCCAGCTTCTCTCCATCTGAGGCTTTGCCATTTAGACATAAAATCACACCCTTTTAAAAGGAGTGTATGGTAAAACCCCACCACATGTACAAACATCATGCTGGCACTATTTTAGTGGCATGTGAGACATTAGGAATGAGACTAATACTTTCTTGCTTCCTTTTCTCACATCCTGACATCCCTCAATTTAAAACCTTCATTTGTGTAGCTCCGTCATCTGTCTTGGATGTCTTATCTCAGCAAGAGAAGCTAAAACTTAGTAAATGTTATTAATAGGTCTCTGATAATATTTCCAGATGTACAGAGAAAGGATTTGGAAAATTTTTGTGTTGGGTATAGAACACATAAGTAACATTTAAGGAAGCTATGACTGAATCCAGGCAGCGTTCAACCTTAATTTCAACCTAACATTGAATTTTTTCTAAATCAGAGTTTACATTGCTCTAAATAATTAATTTCATTGCACATTATTTAAGAAGCAAGTCAAATACTGTAAATGGGCAATGATAGTAAAATATCAGAATAACAGTGATATACTAGCTGGGTTATTTTCTTTGTTTTAAACATCTATTTATGGAATGTTTATTCTCTAAGGATTAGGGGAATAGAAGCTGGGATTTTTTTCTGCTCCTTGATGAGTGTTAGTGAAGCATATTTGCTAACACAGTTTGACATACAATATATTTCAGCGTTTATGGTACCTTCTGGTACGGTACTCCTGGTACGGTACCTTCTGGTACGGTACTCCTGGTACAGTACCTTACGGCATTTTATTTAATGTTTGTGAAGTTTTCTGATTGCTTCCCAAATAATTTATTTTTATTGGCAGCAAGCTTTGTGCACTTGTGTGGAAATGAAGCTGAAGCAGGATGTCTTTTTACACCTATAGAATTTCCAAAGAGCTTAAAAATAATAATACAAAGTTCAATTGCTTTTTGCTAACAGATAGGCTTTTAATCCGTTAAAAATTTTGTAAATTCTCATCTAGAATACTTTTGTGCTATGAAATTCTGACAAAACCAATTAAATACCATAGACATTTTCTTAGCTAGAAATTTTAAAATCTAATGTTCCCACAGTCATTTTCAGTCTGTCTGCATGCTTTCAAAATAACATTTTTTCATTATTTAAGCCATGAAGAGTGGACTCAGCGCAGGACATAAATGTTCTTTCGTGCTGTGCGTTGGTAAAATGTTTCTTAGTTATCTTTCTGCCTTTTCTTTATAGCCGTCAGTTCATCTTCATGTGCAGTTCACCCCTATGGTTCCTGCTTGTTTGCTGCCAAGTATAATTGCAAATCCCAGAGCCATCAGTAGCTCTGGCTTTATAGAGCCTTATTTAAATCACAGTTAAAATCAAATATGAAACAATACTGGTGTTTTATTTTTTCTTACAGTGTTACATCTCGTTTGATGATAAAAAGAGAGATGCCTTCTCAAAGGCAGTGTGTAAGGTCCTTTCCCACATACAAAATACACCACAGTTATCTCCATTTTAATTCAGAAAACACTTGGAGCATTGCAAGTAGGATTATTGAGATTGTCCTTCAACTGAAAACATAGTATAAGGGTGTAAAGAATAATAAAACCTTTTTCTTCACCAAAAGTTTTGCTGTTTCATCACTGATTTTAATTAAAAAGCATGGACCTAGCTATTGCATTTTATAGGGTCTGGTCACATATGTGGGTTACTTTTTAAACTGCTTCATGCCTGAGAGCAGGTGGTTTGAGAAGCAAGCTGTAGTGTGACAAAACCCATCTTACTGTTTTCATTGTTCAGAGGCCTGCCCTTGCTTCTTGTCCTGTGCTCCCTAGTGCTCTGCCCAGCCAACTCTGCTCATTTGCTCAAATGGCGTAATTATTTTCCTTGTTTTGGGAAACTGTATTGGAAACCATATCAGAAACCATCTCAGACTAGTTTAGCTCTGTTCTTAAATACTGCTTTTTGTTTCATCTAAAAAACCCCAACCAACCAACCAATCAAAAAAATCATATTTTTTATGTTTCTACAGATAAAAATATTCTTTAGTAATTCTTGATTTTACTCATCACATTCCAAATTATTGGTAAGATTCATAGTAAGTCTCAAGAGAGGTGGAAGAGGGTAAATAAGAAAAAAAAGGAATTAAAACTAGTAATCACAAAAGTAATAAATGGGTCTCTTGGAAACAGTGGGAAACACAAAGAGGTATCTTATATGTTTCCCTCATTCCAAATATACTTTAAATGCCAAAATAATCTGTTCTATCCTTACAAATTGATTCCAATTTGTTAATCAAAGACTGTAATGAAATGACTCAAACCATAGTCTTGTTCCACTAAGCAGTGTGCTATAGTATATTTTTTATTAATTTTATTCAGACTGCAAGAACTGTCAGAATGTTAAAATTCCTAGGGGTGGGTTGCCAACATCTATCACTGGATTAGAAACAGCCCAGCAAAACCTTCAGCAGCACAGATAATATTCTATCATAAAATCAATAAAACTGAGCATTGTCAGCATAGTGCTGACAGTTTCAGCTAAAACAATTTATAATTTTTAAAGAAGGTCCATTGTAAATAGAAGATAAGAGGCTTTTTACTCTCAGTCCGTCTTTAAAGATACAGCCAGTAAACAGAGCTCATGTGTAAACATTTTGCTACAGGTTTATGTTTGCCAGCCCTGCTTGGCCTCTCTCTTTACCCAAATATTCCCTACCATGGTTTTCTGAGTTGCATGGATAAAGTTTATCTTTAGGGAATGGTGCAGTATGTTCTGCTGATCACCTTGCTAATTACATTGGCCGTACACAAGAAAAAGTCCACAAGAAAAAGTCCAAGGGCCTGTTTCCTTTCCTCCTTCGCTGGAATAACTGCTTCTAGGAAGACTGAGAAATACCAGGGGAATAAAACAATAACTGCACTCATAAGAATGCAGAAAGTCCTGCTCTCTTAGAAGCTAAGACTCTCATGTACTTCTGTGGTCATCTGATATCGCTTCTCAGAGAACAGATTTTAGAGTAATACTCTCATAAATTCTTCAGTGAGCCCAAAATGTTGGTCTGGGTTATAGTGTATATCCTGGAAAAACTTCCCATCTTGATTTACAGGTGTCAGGTGATAAAGGGGGAGTAACTGAACCTCTTAAAGTTTTTTCTTTTTCCGCTTTGTGATAAATAATCTTCATGTTTGAAAATGCACACCCTGTGCTTAGTTTGAATTATTTTAGATTCAGCTTTCATCCGCAGGCCTTTTCTAGCCTTTAGAGTTGGACCTATCAATGTTGCCTTCTTCTAAATGTGGTAATATAGCTCCTATCCACCTTTTTGGTAAACTAAACAGACTTTCTTGTGGATGTGTCTAACAGCAGCTACTGCAGGCCACGTAGAGCTATCCGTGTATGTGGGCAAGCTAGCTTGGATACTACTGGCAATAAGACCACTCGGGCAGTCAGTGTGAGCTCCTACACACACCCATAAAGCTGTATGAGCTATATGGGACTTTTACTGCTGCCTGACCGTGGCCATTCTATTTACCAGCATGCAAAGTTGAAGCCAGTTTGTGTATATCTACACTCTAATAGCAGCAATGACTGTACTGTAGATGTGCCCGTTCAGTAAGAGAACTGAACTGAACTTTTTACTTCCCTCAACTTTATTTTGAAAGATGGTTGTCAAAACTATATTCTGCCTGGTGGTGAAGACCTGAACCTGAAGAACCTGTACATGTGACCTGTATTCTTTTTGCCATTCTTTGTTTATCCATTGAAGATTTTATTATCACAGTTCTTGCATCCTGCTCGGTGTTGCCTTTTTCTAGAGTAAAAGAATTGCTGTATGATGTACCATTTCTTCTTAGGTCTAGGATCTTGCATTTGATGTTAAAAGCCACAGCTGTGTCCTCCAGAACTGGTATTTGTCAAACCTAAAGACAGAGTTTTGAGCTAGATGGACCACTAACTTGACCTAATATGATGGGTCTCATATGAAATTATACATATTAGTGATTTCTCCACATCATTATTTTCAAAGTTTGGTGTCTTCTTAGATATTATCAGGTATATTACCATTTTTTCTTCTAGTTAATTGGTAAAGATGACAATGAATTTCCATGGGGCTCATACTACAAATATTTCACAAAATGATTCTTCGTGGGCAGAAACTTTTATGGCTCCATCAGTGTAGTCAATTTTATTAAATAAAATGGAGATTCATGACATTTTTATAGTGCTGTCTTCATTCCAAGTATTGCCTGAGAGGAAGCAAACTATGCTGTGAAATCTGAAGAACACTGTGTTGATAGAGTGCCTGTCTTTACCTTGCAAAGGATAGTTGCTCGCACCAGGACATACCCAGCTAGCTACAGAACTGAAAACAGTACAGTTGCTTCCGTGAGGTGCTGTCTCTAACCTCTAACCATCCTGAGAAGTGGGGTCTATTCTGTTTGAGGTCAGTACTTTGGTAAGGCATGCTGTTTCCAGGACCTAAGTTAAGCTCTCTGTAGCCTTATTGTTACTTCAGGCATCTCTTAGGTGGCATAGTGTGTTTTGTGTAGATGCTCTGTTATCTTTATGAAACTGTAATCTTTGTTCTTTAAAATTACCTATGCTCTGCAAATCATACTGTTCACTAGGAATTATCATACTTTCCTCCTTTCCAAGTTTTGCATATCTCCTGAACATATATTTGTGGATTGCACATGAGAAGTGAATGTTGGTTGTTTGAATCATTTTGTGCTTCAACTCTTTTAATAATACCTTTATTGATTTTGTTATATGCATCCTTAGATACCCACTCCTGTTCGTTATTAGGGATTGGATACCAGTTTGGATGAAACTTTGGTCTGTTCTAAAGCAGCAGCTGTTATACAAACATATACCTGCTCAGTGTTTTGTCTTGGTTTTTTCCCTCTGTAATTCATGTCATTGGGTATTTGGCCTATCTGGAAGACTAAACATTTGTGAATGTGTTGCACCTTGAAGATTCATCCAGATTCTGGAAAAGAAAGTAATGAGTCAGTGACAAATCCAGCCTCGTTTATATTTTGTCTGTAACTGTGTGCAGTTGTAATAATTCTCTTCTGCAACTTAAAGGCTTATTTTTCAAAGCATCTTTGAACAAACAGTTGGGAGCAATGATTTGCCAAACTGTAATTAAAAGGAAATAGGCTCATTCTAGGAAGTGTAAACAATGTGCTAAACATAATAAAAATAGGATCCTTAAACTGATCAATCTTGAACCCAGAACAGGGCTTGAGTTTGCAGAGAATTTAATTGCTGGGGTGAGACCCAGCATCTCACAGGATTATGCATTTAGTGTCCTGCAGTAACACATGCAGTTTCTATGGGTTTGCCAACAAATTCAAGGAATTTTTTTTGTCCTCAGCTGTATCAGCTCCCTGTTGCTTGTTAACATACTTTGCCAGGAAATTCATGGCATTTTTAGGTCTTTAGCTGTGTATTAATCAACTCCCTGGTGCTTGTTAATGTACCTTCTTTTTCTTATCTGTGATCACAGCTTTTTGCTTTACAAATAAAATTTGAAAGTAAAATCTTGGCCTATCCAAAACTGATGTCAAAACATCCTTTTTCTCTGAAGCAAAGCAATAACTGAAGCTGTGGGTTTCTTATAACACTGTTCTCAGAACAACTTTGCAGAGCTGTTATCTTGAATCTGAGAAATTTTGAGTCCATGCTTTCATACTGAGCCTTCATCTCATGTTTTCCAGTTGTCTTCTCTGATTTTAAATCTTTGTTAGCAGCTTCCAGAGTTTAACGTATTTTAATTCATGTAAGAAACCCCATCAGATAAAAGAAGTGGAAGCAGGGACACGTGGCCTGGGAGGAATACATTGAAACTCTCCAAGCATGCAGGGGGGGAGCGAAGAAAACCAAGGCCCATCTAGGGCTGAATCTGCTGAGGGACCTAAAGGGCAGCAATAAAGACTGCTGTAGATATATCAGCACTGGAAAGAAGGCTAGGGCAAGTACAGACTTGCTGTTGAATGGGATTGGTATGTGGACCAATACGTCTTTAAGTATTTTCATGAATGACGTGAACACTGGGGCAGAGTGCATCCTCAGGATGTTGGGAAGCAATACAAAACTGGGAGTTGTGGCTGATAGACCTGGTAGCTATGCTGTCATTCAGAGGGACCTTGATACCATGGAGAAATGGGCTGACAGATATCTCATGAAGTTCAACAAGGAGAAATGCAGAGTCCTGCCCCTGGTCATACATCATGTCATGCCCTGGTACAGGCTGGGGCTGGAAAACAGCTTTGTAGAGAAGGATTTGGGGGTCCCCACAGAACAAGCTGGACGTAAGCCAGCAATGTGCCATTGTGGTAAAGGCAGACAACAGCTTCCTGGGCTGCATTAGGATGAACATTAGGAGTGGATGAGGGAAGTGATCCTCCTTCTCTAGTTAGTATAGATGAGACGCATGGAATGATGTGTCCAGTTCTGGGCTTCCCAGTAAAAGACAGAGATGGACAGCTCATTCTCACAAAGGTGATTAAAGGACTGGAGCATCTCTCATGAGAAGAGGCTGATGCAGTTGGGACTTTTTAACTTAGAAAAGAGATGACTCAGAGGGGATCCTATAAAAGTCTGTAAATCATAGAATCATAGAATAGTTAGGGTTGGAAAGGACCTTACGATCATCTAGTTCCAACCCCCCTGCCATGGGCAGGAACACCTCCCACTAAACCAATACGTCATGTCAGAGACTAGAGAATACAGAGCCCGGTTTTTCTTACTGTTGCCCAGTGACAGGACAAGAGGCAATGAGCAGAAATACAAAATCAGGAAATTCAATTTAAATGTAAGGGAAAGCTTTTTTAATGGTAGAGGCAGTCAAACACTGAAACAGGGTGCCCAGAGAGATTGTGGACTCTCCACTCTTGGAGATATTTAAACCCCATTGCACACATTCCTGAATAGCGTGAGCTAGCTGACCCTGCTCTCAGGAGGGGGTTTGACTAGATCATCTGCAGATGTCCCTTCCAATCTCAGCCATTCTGTGTTTCTTTAAAACCTAGGCAAAAAGATGAATGAGAAGCAGAAGATTTTCTTGGTTAGGCTAACAGCTTGCTGTTTAACTTAAAATATGTGCAGTCATTTTTCTCTGAATCACTTTTATAATTATTTTGATATATTTTGTCATGTATTATCATTTTGAAATACTGGCTTATACAGAGACAATTTTTTTTTTTTTGCTGTTTAAAAAAATGTCTTTTTGTTATATTTCCAGGATGTGTAATGAAAACATCAGAGAGAAAATTTGCCTATGTAGTTTCTAAATATCTTTTATATTTCCTTGCACTAGGGAAGAAATCTAATTATCTTATAAAGACATATCTATCAAGAAGTTATTTTTTTCTGAGTAAAACTCTCAGACACCTATAAAGCGTTTGTCTCAGAATTTATCTTCATGTTTAATTTTTTATTTTCTAATTTTCTCATGTATGAATGCTGGTCTTTACAGGGTTTTTTAATTCAAATGCACTAATGTAGGAATATTAAAAATAGAACAATTTTTCTAGGGATGCTTTTAGCATACATTTTATAGGGCTTTATAATAGGATAGAAGTTTATGCAGGTTATTTCTGAAAACTACTTTTTTGACTGGAGATATAACTTTTGTGGTCAATTGCTGGGTGGGCATGGGCATAGTTTCATACAGGATTTCCACATAGGCCAGACCTGTTTATAAGAGGGCTTTTTTTTCACCATTCCTGCCAGTATGTTTTCCCTCTTCTTTATTTCTGCACTTGATTTTGAGATTGTTAGAAGCTGTCAGGTGAGGTAGTTTAAGCTGTTTGAGGTATTTTTAAGTCTTTTATTTTATTTACTTATTTTTAAGCCTCTAGATCTCTTTACTAGTAAGTCTGGGGTCCAGTCCTACAAACAGGTGAAGAAAGGATGTGGTTGGAACACCTTAATTTGGCTGTGCAGTCTGATAACTGAAGTCATAGGTCACACTTTTACATAACATATATGTGTGTATATGTGTATATATATATACACTCATATGTATTTATTTTTTTCTCTGTAAACTGTATGACTGTGTGAGATGTGCATAGATCTCTTGGTAATGTGATCTGAAGAAGAAAAAAAATGTATTCCAATTATTCCTTTTATTGATGTGCAGAAATGCATCATCCAAGCCCAAGTCTGCAATTTCTTACCTGTGTTGAAGCAAAGTGACCATGGAAAGTAGCAAGCATGATGGTCAAGCCTCATTAAAGGGAGAAAGCATAGCACCCTGTGTAATGGCACCCTTTATCCAGTGAACGGCTTTTTTTCCCATCTATTTTTATATTCTTGTTTCTGTCTGTCAGTTAGTAGTAAAACTACCTTGAATTTCTTTCTGTGATGCAATTCTGTTTGCTTCAGTTAGAATGAGGATTATTTCTTTTTCTCAGTTAAAATCTGGAAAATACATGAATTAAGTGTTCTCACTTGCTGATTTGGAAGCATGAAGTGAAAGGTGTATTTTCTCTTCGGTATCCATTCAAAAATAAAATTTAGATTTCTACAGAATCTCAATTTAATAGAAGGTACAACAGTTTTTTGACATTTCTCGTTTGGAGTTTGTATGATTTTTATTTTTTTATCATCTTTATCAGAATTTTTGTTTCAACTTCATTCTAAAAAAGAATAGGACCCTAAGTCAATATATGAATATTTTTAGTTAATAATCATGTTCTTACAGTGTTATTACGGTGTAATCAAAACAGTATAAAAAAATTGCAAGAAATCTGATGTGACCAACAAAGAATTCTCCTTGTACTCCCCTTGAACAGCCTTCTTCCTCATGAAGAAGAAAGGGCTATTTAGGGTGTTCTTTCTGGTTTTTTATAATTCAGTAATATGTTTGTAAATTCTAAATGTCATTGTTTAGAGGCCAGCTTTAGGATTTGGTGGATTTGGTTTATAAACCTTGATGCTTCAAGGTTTGCAATACTTTGGGGAAAAACTTGTGATTGGCAAGACTGGTGATAACAATATTTACTAATCATCGCGTTATGGAAATCACGGTTTTCCAAATTCTTTTGCTTAAAATACAATAATTGCTTATCTTGTTATGAAGCATTGTGGTACCATATGTGTCTGCATTACACAAGAATGTATCATGGAATAAATCCTTGGAGAGAGAGATATCTAAGGAGTACTTGTTTCCATTATAGGAATGAATGGCTTTTTGTGGTCCTTTTGTGGTGTGAAGATGGTATTTCTGAAAGTATTGCCCTACACTGAGTTTGTTTGTCTTATTTCAGGCCTTTGGAAACGTGCAAAATAAAATTAACACCACCCCCCACTCCCCCACCCCTCCCCATCTTTGATATATGCATATTTGAACCCCATAGAACTGCTTTCTCTTCTAGGTTGAACACAACTCTGAGGTCCACAATTTCTGTTTCCAGAAAGATCGTTGTTCATACCTGCAAGTCTTTTGAGGTTGGGAAGGTGACCTAGGTGGGACTGTAGTAATTTTTTGAGCATATTAATGCAGAGTATTACTATCAGTATTCTTTTTCCGGGTCACTGTCTAAGCTATTCCAAATGCCTTCAGAATGCCTAGATTTGCGTACTAATTAGTCTGAATCATGTATTCATCACATCCGTGTTGATAGGATTGGTTGGATATCTTATTAACCTTCAAGTGGCTCATTGACTAAACACAGTTTCTTGTCTAGGTGATGGGATAATTTGGCTGCTATATCTATTTCTGGGTCCTCCAACACAAAATTATTCCAAAGAGATGCCCAGTCTGAGCCTTCTTTGAAATAGAGTGAAACTAATTTTTTAATGGAAGAAATAATAATTCATATTCAACAAAAGGAAGATTTCTTTCTTTTGAGGGAAGATACGAGGCTACGAAAATGCTGAAGTTTTTTTCATGTCTTATTCTCATAGACCTGTTATTATTGCTCAATAAGATGCATCCTTGAAGGGTATGATCATGTTATAAGAGAAAGCAGCATGGAAGTGAAAGTGAGTTTACACTTGGCATGTGGGGGGAGCAGGTAATTTTCATCAAGCATACTGAAGTCTGCTGAGGGGACAGTCACTGTGGTACAATTGGACTTTCAAGTAAAATCTATGACGAAGGTTGTTGGAGTGTTCTGTTAAAATATTCAGAATTACAAAAAATACTCAGAGTAAAGACGAGCAGAAGGCCTCTTGAATGTTCCTGAGCAGATAGATGCAAGTCCTATAAAGCTTAACAAAACCCAAGCAACAAGGCACAATTTGCTCAATAAAATCTTCACCAATGTTGTGGTAGTAGCAGCAACATGCACTTATCAAGAAAATGTTCCTAAAACAATAAGTGGCTTTCAATAAATGAGTCTTTAATATCTCTAAGCATTAGAATATTTAATTTCAATTTTAGTATTGTGATGGGGAAAGTAAATTAACTTGTGAAATTAATAATTTTATTCTTAATGAAAAAATATATATACAGAAGCACTTCTGTCGATAATATGACTTGAGGGAGTGATGATTTATATTAAAAATACTGTTCTGGAATTTCTGCTACTATTTGAGATAATTTAATTTGTGTCATTTGCATATGAAAATATGCAGTGAACTAGCAGCAAAATAACCTTTACACAATTCTGTAATAGCATAAAATACAGTACTTTACACTTTCACTTATTAAGAATAAAAATACTCCATCTAATTTTGCAAAGAAAACATGTCATATAGTTTGGGGTTTTGGGGTTTTTTTTGTTTTGTGGGTGTCGTGGTTTAAGGCCTGCCACGCAGCCCACTCACTGCCCTCCCACCTCCTCCCTCGGCTCCCGGAGGGATGGGGAAGAGAATCGAAAGAATACAACTCCCACAGGTTGAGATAAGAA
>WYDI02014208.1:0-21353 GCA_009867235.2 Psittacus erithacus | reverse complement strand
TTAGATTGGATATAAAGAAGAAGTTCTTTACTGTGAGGGTGGTGAGGCACTGGAATGGGTTGCCCAGGGAAGCTGTGGATGCTCCATCCCTCGCAGTTTTCAAGGCCAGGTTGGACAGAGCCTTGGACAAAATGGTTTAGTGTGAGGTGTTCCTGCCCATGGTAGGGGGGGTTGGAACTCGCTGATCTTAAGGTCCCTTCCAGCCCTAGCCAATCTACTATTCCATGAATCTATGTGGCATGGAACATCCCTTGGGTCATTTGGGGTCAGCTATCCCGTCTCTGTCCCCCCCGTCTCCTTGTGCATCCCTAGCTTAAACACAAAAAGCCTAGACACAGTGTAAGCAGTGCTCAGCAATATTGCTCAGCAATAGCTGAAACACTGGTGTCTTGGCCACAGCTTTTTGGTCAGAAATTCAAAACAGAGCACCATACAAGCTACTGTGAAGGAATCCTTGAAACTTTCATTAAGATAAAATGATATATAGGCCTTCTGGCATTTAGGCTTTAATGTCAGTCATCATATTGTCTACAGAGACAGAAGAGTATACTTGTGTTCTCATTCTCTCTTCACAGTAGTTGCAAGGAAGACCAAAACAACACTTCCCGTATAATTAACAATGACCTATAAGAAGGAATCTTTTTGCAGAAAATGTGCACCTTATACATGTAGTAAATAGAAGAAACTTTAGCAATGCAATTTTCAACACTGCCATGTCTTTGTTACTTGTGTTAGTGAATGCTTTAGTGATGGACTTGCACCGTCTTCTCTGAAAGGCATTCCTTAAAGTACACTGTACTTTAGGCAAATAAAATGGCATTTTCTGCACTCCAGGAAGCTGCCAATAAAGTAGAGGAACTCAACCCACAAATAGATTATTTCTATTAAGGGAAAAACAAATCAGCAAAGTAACAACAATCCTGCCAAGACAGAGAAATGCACACTTTGTTATTTCCTCTTTTTTTCCATTGAAGAACCTGCTGCTACAAATCTTTCTTTTTTTCTGACTTTCATTCTGGTTTCAATTGTCATTGTCTTATCATTAGCAATGAAGTGCAGCTAAAACATATTCTTGACTAATTGTAGAATTTGGTCTCTATTAAATACCAGAATCCAAAGATATCACTGTTATTTCTACTCTGATACTCTGTACATTTTAGAACTTTCAGAAGAAAAAAACCTCATCTGTATCATCAACTGATCTAATCTAAGCTAGACTCAAAGAAAACTTTATTTCTTTTAGGTAACCTTTCACAGACCTTGACTGCATAAAATAGAGCTTCAGGGAAGGAAACATCTTCAAAAAGGCAAACTTTGTACACCTGTCTGCTTTGAATTGATTTTCCTTTTGCACTTTTCAGGCTTCTTTTTAATGGTATCAGGCTAATTGGATGATTTGCTTCCTTGCATCATTCTAACTCTCTCCATGCTATGATTCCAGTATGCAGTCTGTACTGCTGCACAGAACAGAGTACTGCATTCTGCTCATCTGTGAATGTCTCAGGATTTCTACCTGACCTTTTTGCCTTACATACACATGTAATAGAATCAAATCAGACAGAAGATGATAGGATATTATTCCTATTGATAGATTATCTGTGCCTTGGAATTTCATTGGCCACAGGACAGAAGACAAACTAAGAAAGCAATAGTAAATGAAATAGGAAAATGGAAAATGACAAGACATGTATGGAGCATGTGTAACTGAAAGCAGTAAACTGACATACCTGTGGCAAAACAGGACTAAGAAATGCAGGCAGGGTATGAGATAGACTTGGCACACCAAATAGAAATTTCTCACATAGGAGGAAAGGTTAGAAATAACAAGGGTAAATTTTATTAGACTACCAGCAAAGTGATGGGGGGAGAGAGTGAGAGAGGGAAAATAATGGGTTGAGGTAAAAAGCTGAAACTGGAAACAAAGGACTAAATAAGAAGGAATGAATAAAAATCAGACTGCAACATGAAAAGGCCAAGGACAAAAGCTGACTGGGAGATAGAAGTTAAAATACAAAATATATAATGGGCAAATAAGAACTAGTAAAAGAAGAATATGTTTTGTGGGACAATTAGATAATAAGAGACCTTAAGAAAAAGACAGAGAATGATGCGAAAGAAGGAAATAGTTTTTACCAAAATGAGGGGATGCAAGTGCTACTCTCACAACTTAATGCAGCAATATTCAGACAATGGTACAGTGTTTTGAGTCAAAGTAGAAGACAATTAGGACTAAACATCCAACACCCACTGAAACAGAAGGTAATGAACATGAATATCCATCTGAGGAATGTAGCTCTAGGAAATTTCCTCCTCTGTCAGATGTTGATTCAACAGTACTGAACAGAAGGGAAGGGGGAATAAGCTAGAATAGTTGCTAGAGAGGTAGTCTTATATCTCTTCAGATATACAAGTCATGGATCTTGAAGCTCTAGGGGAACTGAAAATTTTCCTCCTCATGCAGATTCGGGTTATAGCAATGCATTCCATGTATAGAGTATCTGTCAGGCAAAGTCCTTTCATCTTGAGGGCAATCTGAGAATGTAATAGTTACCTACAGGCAGAAGGAAGAGAGCAGAGCAGTGCCATACCAATTATACCATTTCTCAGAGGGATCCATTACAAGCACTTGAACTCCTTCAACTGATCCATAAAGGCAGTGTGATAAAAAGCCACTGGTTGAATTCTAAGCTGCAGATCTTCAATCTCAAGGATTTGGAAGAGTGGAATGTGAGTGATGCCTTCCACAGTGATGAAGAATCTTCTTTGAAATGTTAACAATCATGCTGCATATCTCATTTTTCTATGTTTGTCCACAATTCATATGCAGCATATCCATACAATGGATAAAATATGCAGGGACAAACAGCTATAGTAATTTTTTTTGCTTTTTTTTTTCCTTCAAAAAAAAGAAAAAAATAAAAGTCAATGAAAATGTTTTTACACTTTATTTTGAATTTAAATGGGTTTCTCCCCCTCCCTGGATTGTGCTCACTAATAGTGATGACTATCTGTCAAAACTTAGGTGTTTATAAACTTTCACATACGTCTGTTGTTCAACTGATGGCAAAGTACCACTGGGAATTTTACGTGGGATACTAATCAGTCCTTAGGGGAGGAAGAATCCACTCTCAGGTAGGTAGCAAGGCCCCTATTTTGTTACTTCTATTTTCTCTGGAAAGAGGTGGAGAGGCCACATCACAGCAGAATAATTTAGGCTAGAGTGGACTTCTGGAGGTCATCTCATCCAAATCCTTGCTCAAAGCAGGGTCAGCTTCAAAATTCAATCAGGTTGCTAGGGGCTGTCAAGTTACTCTCTGGACATATCTGAAGATAGTCTCCACAGCCTTGGGCAAGATCTTCCATAGCTTAACTGTTCTCTCTGTGAATATTTCTTTCCCTCCTTGAGTTGGATTTTAGCTTGTTACAGCTTGCACTTGCTTCCTCTTGTCCTTTTAGTGTACAACTCTGAGCCAAGGCTGCCTCCATCTTCTCTTTAACCTCTTTTCAAAAGTTAAGGACAGCAGTCAGGTCTTCCCTTAGCCTTGTCTTTTTCAGGCTGAAGAGAGTCAGTCTTTGTGCATCACATGCTCACCTAAGTATCTTGGTAGCCCTTCATTCTCCATGAACTGTGTCAGCATCATTCTTGCATGGAGGGGCTCAGAACTGGACACAGCACTCCCAGCGGGAAGTCCTGAATACATGAGTTCTGTATATGCTCTGACTACCTGTCTCATCGACACACTACCTTCACATTGGGGTGGGATGATCTGGATATACACTTTTCCATGCAGAAAGTTACAAACAACAATTCTTATGAAAAAGAACAGTGGTATGACAGCTTTGCCTTGACAAAGGAGAGCAAAATCAAGAAAGACCTTCCCCAACATTTAGGCTCTCAAAAAATTCATGGCAGAATATTATACTGTTCTGCTAAAGCTTGGGTCCTGAATTTGGGGTTCATATGAAAAAGATGTAGGGGGGATAAGAGCTAAGAAAGGAGAGAACAATGATGTCTTTGAAAGGAACACAAAAGCTGAAGTGCAGATGCATTATTGAGAGGACACTAAGTGACATGAGGGCCCAATGGTGATAAAATTTGTGTGTGAGGCTCAATGGCGCAGAGAAACTGCTGGGAGATACACCCAAGGAAGTTAAAACATCTGCCAGTACTAAAGGTCCAGGAGAAGATTTTCAAACACAATACTTTCCTACAATAGACTATTAAACTTTGCTTCTGGTTTTAGAAATCTTTCAAATTCCTTTTTGAGGAATGTATTGCATTTCAAGGAAAGTTTAATTAGCTGAAAGGAGAGATGTTTCTCTGCCTATCTGACTGAAAGCAAGGAGAAAGGAGGAATTAATTTCAGCTGCATGAAGTACAAGTATAATGTGGCAAGAGTGGGAAGCTATGTTATTTTCCCTTTTTATTCAGTGCTTATCTCAGTGACATCCCTGTCTGTGCCTGAGGAGACACTTTGCATTTCTTCAGGCACAGAACTATGCTCCAGAATATAACTCTCAAAGATATCATCTTATGCCAACCCAAGTTCTCCAAAGAGCCCTGCCTTGCAATTACTTTCCCTAAGTGCTACCACTGACCATTAAGTAATTGCCCTTGTTCAGACCAGAACCTGCCCTCTCCTGCTATCAAACTGTGCTGCTACCTTGAGCCTGTCAACATAGCGCTGTGAATGTCCATAGAAATCAGAGACATTACTCTCTTTCCACCAAATTTAGCTTGTGCTCACTGCAGCATCTACTGATCTTTTTCCACAGCATGAGAGAGATGCCTTCATCAATATACTTCTTCACTAATTAAAAGTCTAGATTAATGCCAAGTAATAAAATTATTTACCAGGAAAAGCTGCAGGGAACACTTCATTTTTTATGTTGTTTATAATTAGTGCCAGAAAGAAAGGGGCCTGGTAGCAGAGAACAGAAATCAATGAGCACCTGAGGCACCACTCTAAATTGCATGCAAATTGATAGAATAAGAATTAAGAGGATGCAGTCATGCTAATATTTAAACAGAGCAACCAGCCTTAATCTATATGGAACTCTATTCTCAGGTGTTGTAGTTCTTACCTCTAGATATCAGCTCTATGTACTTTGCTAATTTTGAGCAACAGAAAAAAACCCAAAATCTGTTCCTTTGTTACAGACAAAAGCTGCCTGGAAGACAAATCACTTTATTACACCACGCTGAGAGGAGGAGAGCCTGCTTTCCATATTTTTTTTTAACCAACCACTGTTTAAAATTTTTCCTGAGATGGTTTGTTTACTTCTCTTCTCCATCCAAAGAAAAACCCATAGAGGTTTGCTTATCAAAAAACAGTTTTTGCTAAACAATTGATAACAATCACAATTAAATTTAACCTGTAATTTGAAGTAACTCAAATTATGCCCCAAAGCTCTGTGGCACATCCACTGCTGCTCCATCAAGTCTCACTCCTCATCAAACCTTGAAGTTTTGCACTCCCCTTGGACTGCATTTTCCTTTCTGTCTTTTATTGCTATGAACACTTCCAGCACCACAGAAGTAAATAATTTGTTCATTAATCAGTTTCCTCTGAATATCAACTTTGTTTATTTCTCTTGTAACTTGCCAAGGCAAGATTTTTATTGTCTTTGTTAAAATGCATTTACCTTGCAAATATTCAAAATCAGTTTTGCTATACCATTTTCTGGTCTCACTTTTACGTGGGGGTACTTCTTGTTGAATAATATGAGTGCAATTTCCATAATGAAAATATAAGGACAAATTAAGCGTAATGTCTTAAACATATGCAATATGGCAGCATCCTGCTGACACCACTGCACAGATGTGGAAGCAATTTAATTATCAAGACGTTATTCTCTCTGTAATTACTGAAAACAGCTAAGAAGACATACAGAACTCTTGATGTTAGTTCTTTCCTTTCTATTTCACCTTCATAAAAATCACATGCATTTAAAGATTATAAACTTGCAACACAAACCAAACAAGCTTATTCAATCCTTTGCTAATAAGACTGTTCCATCATGGTGTTAAAAGTATTATAGGAAAAAAAAAAATCCTCTATTTTTATTCACTAGTTATAATCTCATCAAAAAATTAATTTCCAAATCAAGTTATAATCTCAATGGAAACACTCGTTTTCATTAAAGAGCACATATGAAGTTCAGGAATTATCTCCTGACAAAGTGAAATCACATCTGTACATTGACCAAGCTGGACTTTAAAAATGAGATCCTAGAGACAAGAACATACACCATACTACTTCTGGCCTGTGACTTACCTAAATGTCCTCAAAAGCAGAAGGGAAGAGGTGCAAAGAGTATGCCTACAGATTATTTTCATTCAGAGATGTTTTTAATCTAACATTTACAGGTATGAAATATATAATGAAGATGTACAAGAAAATCATGTCTTCTTACAGTATAACAAATATATTTTGGGGAAAAAGCCAGCACTCCTAGTTACATTATCAGATACAAAACCAGCTTCCTCCAGAAAGTTGACTCATATATGACTCTTTGTGAGTACTGTTTAAACTAGTTTTGCATTCTTGGTGTCTCTGAAGTCCTGAAGCCAGTCACACAATGTCCAGATCATGAAACAGCAGTGATGAGGTAGTAGGTACTGATTCTCTACAACCTCCTGGCCAACACCCATTGCTAAGACTATGAAACTTCACTGCAAGTTAAAGCTGGCTTCCTACTGTTTGCTAAATGAGATTAATTGGAGTGATATGAATGCTGGATTGGGAATAGAAATTTTTATGCAGTGCACCTCAGGTCTGATTTGGTTGTACAGTAGATACAATTAGAGGAAGGTACTGCCGTCTTTCATCAATTCTCATGCAATATATCAAACAAAGGCAAGCAGGAAAGTGTCTGAGAAAAGCATTGCTGAGAAAGAGACAACAGATTTGTGTACATTAACTGAAGTGTTACAGGGGCAGACCTTCCACTGGCATTTCAGCTGCATTAACTTTCAATAGCACTATAACAAATTACTCGGAGTTCATGATGTACCCCATGATGTTAATATCTGACAACCAGAGAAAAGTGGATTAAAATATGATCAAAGGCATACAGACTCCTAACTCTCTATACAGATAAGTTTAAGCTCAAATTTCTTCGTGTGTTTCATCTCCACTTATTTCAAGCACTGTATTTAAAGACAATGAAACATTGCTTAGCTGAGATTCTGAGTCAGTATTGTTATCCAGTTATACTGTAACACAATATATTAAAGAGTTTTCTACTTGCCTTTCAAAAAGAAATTCTGTCTTTGTTTAAAACTGAAAATATTTTGAACTGTTAGCTTTTCAGATAATATATTATGGAATCATAGAATGGTTTGGGTTGGAAGGGACCTTAAAAACCGTATAGTTCCAACCCCACTGACAAAGGCAGGGATCTCTTCCACTAGACCAGGTTGCTCCAAGCCCCATCCGATCCGGCCTTGAACATTTCCAGGGATGGGGAAGCCACAGCTTCTCTGGGCAACCTGTGCCAGTGCCTCACCACCCTCACTGTGAAGAATTTTTTTCCTAATATCTAGTCTAAACCTATCCTTTTTCAGCTTGAAGCCATTCTTCCTTGTCTTCGTAAAAAGTCCCTCCCCGAATTTCTAGTACACCCCCTTTAGATACTGGAAGGCTGCTATATATAAACATATAAGATGTTTACACTGTACTTGAAGTTTGTTTTTTTCCACTTGAGGATTTTACGTAAAAAACTTCAACTACGAATTACATAAACTTTCAGTATATATCTGTAACAATTTGTGATGATACAGTACTGATCTTGTATCGATAGTCCAGATATCACACTTGAAGTGTAAATTTTCACATATGAATGGTGCTAACACATAGATTCACAAAAAAATATAGAAAATTACACAGTGGAGGTAAGTGGTTAAAAACAAAACAATTTGCATAAATAACATTTAAACAGTGCCTGCCAATTCAAAGCACTTTCCCCTCCAGAATCCCAACAGCAGTATTTGACACTTGCAAATATATCCTGATCACAGACTGAAGTAATGTACACCTTAATCTAAGATTTTTTCCACTAGGATATTTCAGTTTAAAAACAGACAAACAAAGAAACAACAACAGTAAAAACACAAAGAGGCTATCTGAGCTCAAGCAATTTCTAGCATGCCTGTATTCAAAAGGTAGTAAAGTCATAATAAAGTCTTCTCAACCTCTTTGATGAATCCAAGTACCCATTGGAAACCATATTCTTGCATATTTACCACTCTTTAAATTGCATATAAACAAAACAAGACTTTCCTGAAATGGACTGAAACCTACAGCAACAGGCTGGTTAAATAAGCCAAGTTATCAAGCTAGATATTCAACTGAATGCTTCTCATGTAGTTGTCATAAAAAAAGTCAGATATTTTTTATCAACATTCGATCAAGAAATTGCACAGAAAAGTATCCATGATCACACAATTATAATACAGCTTAATCCCATGAAGTGAAAGAGGTAAACTGATTGAAACTTAAAATACGAGAAAAGCTGATACAATTCAGTCATTAAGCGTGACTCTAAAGTCATGTGGCTGGAGAGAGGTAGAGGGACAAAAAATCCAGAGCTGCAAAGAACAGCGTTGTTCTAAATGCACCTGGAATAAACATGATTTAAATAATCTGCCCATTACAAGGTATGATTTTGAATTTTGACAGATTCCTCACTATGTGACATTACTGGATGCCATGCTAATACTTTAAGGCACAAAGGCTTAAACTCACCATTTTTATAGGAAGCATATAGTAGGCCTCAGGAAAATCAAGATTAGATGATATCAGGAAGCAGAGGGATTAGCTACAGTCCCACTATGAGAAACCTTTCTGGCTGATTATATTTAAGAAAAGGGTGAGAGACTCTGTCTCAATAATGCAACTATGGCAAAAAAAAAAAAAAAATCAATTAGCAGGTCAAAACCACATATTAACCTTTTTTTTCCACTCCTTTGTGAATTAAGTCACTGTACTGGCTAAGTTAGAATAATAGTTTTCAAATATATTCTGTATATATCAGTTGAACTTAGCTTTCATTTGAATTGGATGCAAATTGTCCTCCACTTGAATCCTCACTTTTAAAATAAATCTGCAGCAGAATTGTGGTCAAATCTGAACAGCTGAGAGATTCATACCCCCTATTATTAACACAAGTGCTTTATAGTATAATTCATACATTTTCATTGGAGTCAGAAAATACTTATTAGTATATAATTTATATCTGAATGTTACAATTCAGCTGAAAACACTTAAGAAAATCTTTGTTTTGCTCCATAGTGTCAATAATGAAATAGAAAAGTTATTGGGCTTTTCTCTTTTCCAGCCTTATTTTGGCTCATGTGCTAGGAAACTCTGAAAATATGGTCTTTTTATTTACATAACCTATACTTCCACAACTGATGATAATGGTCTGCTTTTTCCAAAGAAAAAAAGAAACCTGATATTTCAGTATATACCCAAAAATGTCCTTGGGAAACTGACTGTTTTGACGTGTGTCAGAATAAGAGTCATACACCTTTACGCTGGAAAGTCTATTAAATACACAGCTGCAATTAAGAAAAAAAAAGGCACCAGTTTGTTTACAGGCTTCAGCACTGGCTTTCTGTAGGGCGTATATAGCATCATAAAGCAAATTGCAGCAAGATCACTTTTCACAAATGGATATATTCAAAGCTAATTGCATTTCACAAATGTATTTTTAAATACATTCCATGATTTGATAAAATGTGCCACCCTAGCTCTGAGCTTCTACAACGACGCAGCTTATGAAATGTTCAGTAACATTTTCTCATGAAGAAACTATGCTTACACAATTCCATGGTTACCAGCTGGAATATCATGAACCCGAGACAGCTATCTTTTCGGACTAGATCTGGTAATTACTAATTAGAAAAGGAAGGAAGATGTAAAATTCACATTTAGCTCTGGGACAATTTGGACCTATATGTAGCCCCAGTGCATGCTTCTCATTGCTGAAACTTCGTTGTAACCCTAGTGCCATGGTTTAAGCCCAGCTGGCAACCCAGAACCATACAGCCGCTCACTCACTCCCCACCCTTATCTTCCTCCCCCTGCTCCCAGAGGGATGGGGAAGAGAATCTAAAGAATATAACTCCCACAGGCTGAGATAAGAACAGTTCAGTAACTAAGGTATAACACAAACCACTGCTACTACCACCAATAATAATAAGGGAAATAACAAGGGAAGAGAATACAACCGCTCACCATCTACGAACAGATACCAGCCTGACCCGAGCAGTGATCTAGCCCTTCTGCGTAACTGCCCCCAGTTTACATCCTGGCCATGATGTGCTGTGGTATCGAATACCTCTTTGGCTAGTTTGGGTCAGATGTCTTGTCTCTGCTTCCTCCCGGCTTCCCCTCCTCCCTGGCAGAGCATGAGGCTCAGAAAGTCCTTGGTCAGAGTAAACATTACTGAGCAGCAACTAAAAACATCGGTGTCATCAGCATTGTTCCCAGGCCTAAAGTCAAAAACACTGCACTACACCAGCTACTAAGAAGGAGAAAAATGACTGCTACTGCTGAACCCAGGACACCTAGTGATGGGGTTTAGGCAGGAAATCCCAGAGGGACCAGGAGAGACTCTCTGTCTTGTGTCACTTCCATTAGCCTTGCTGGGAGACAAACAACTAGTGAGAGTTTGCACCGTACATGCACCAGCTATGAAAGTAAAAACAGTGATCTTATTCGTGTTATCTAGATAGTGAAATCGGGGTCTTACAGAAGTTAAATCGGTGTGTGTCATCAGCCTCCATCACATATGATTCCATAGTAGCATACAGTGTAGCCTTTAGCGAGATCAGAATGAAGTTGTACAGGAGCACCTGGGCAATTTATTGACCAACCCAAAAATTCTTGCATGTTCATTCAATTTTTTTGCATTTGAACAGTTCCACTAAACTAAGGGGAGGGGGAGAGCACAGTACTCATGTTTAAGAGGTTAAGTGTAGGCGTAAAATTTGCAGAACCTGTGTCTACATGCTTCACATATTTTGCCATTTGAAATGGTCACATTACTGAACATTCTCCTGTTATTCAGAATAATGAAGTATGTATAGGAAATATAAATTTATGACATGAATAATTTTAGGAGGAGTGTAAAAAATCCTTTACAGCATAAAATGTTAAATTTTTGTGACTTTCTCACTTTTCTGTAATTAAAATAGAGTTAATTCAAAACACTGCCCAAAAACTGTCTTCTGGACTGAGAATATGTATGCCAAGTTTAAACCCAATGAGGATTAAAATGAGATTTGATAATGGAAACACTGTCAGATCTTTAACAATAGGAGAGCTTCCAGGCATAGCAATAATACTAGCAACAGTTGTTTGCAGATGTTCTTGTCATTTTAATCATCCATTTAACAGAATTAGCAATGATCCACAGTTGCCTTTAGTATTCTGTTTGCAAACTATCACATTGTGAAAAGATAAGGGGAGTCATGACAGCTTAATAGAAAACCATGAGGTCTTTTTAAAATTTATCACGGTATTTAAGCGTGGAGTTCTGGTAAAACTATTAAAACTTTTATTTCAGGAACATTTCCCATATTATTTTTACTGCTGTTTTTATCTAAAACAAAGTGAGACTTTTTGTAACTGTTACTGCTAGATATTCCTGCACATTAATGCCCATATAACACATAACACTAGGTTATCCATTATATGTATTTCAGCCATTGCCTCTGGTGTTATCAATTATGTATCTTAAAAGCCTTATCAAGATGTAGCTGAGGAACAAAAACAGCCTCCAGAGGCTTAAAGAACAGACAAGAAACAGATTCTTGTAAACCCAGATTTTGTTTCTTCAGTAGTTCTGTCAATTCTTCAATTCTGCCTAGACATTTTCTAGCTAGTTTTGCTCTAGATAGGATCAAGTACTAACGGATTCAGCTGCAACAGCTATGAAAGACACGCATAAGGTGTCAGCTGAACGCAGAAAGCCCCAATTATCATGGCTAAATTGCTATTTGTCCCCAGGCAAGCTAGTTTTAAAGCAGAGTTGGCATGTTTACACATGGTGCAGTCAAGCAGCTAGACTGAAACACAAACACATTAAAGCTGTGCTGTAAGTGAACAGAGAGATCATATAGCCTGAGAATTATGTCCATACTTTCATGCTTCAAGACATCTTCTAAAATACTTATTACTATTAAAACAGTGCTTGCAGTCCAGCCAAGAATCAAACTCCCTGTTGTGTGAAGCACAGTGTAACCACAGAATAGGACTGGATGCTCCCTGAGGCAGGATTTAACAAAGTCTCTGAGTGATACTAAACTCAATTTTGCCCAATGGCAGTAACAAGGCACTCCAGAAGGACATCACAAAAGCAAGTGAGCAAAATGTGACATCAGATTATCTTCACTGTAGATGAATATAAGGTTGGGAAAAATAATCTAAACCATGCCTACACAATGTTACCTCAGAGGCAGCAGTTGCAATTCAGGAAAGAGATGCTGGGTTCATCAACACTTCACTGAAATCATCAGTTCTGCATGCAATGGCAGCCAAAAAAGCCAACAAGATATTGGGAAGAATATTGAGAACAAGACAAATGTATCCTTTTGGTGTCATACAAAACTGAGAAGTGCCCACATCCTGAACAGGGTGTTGCTCTGGTCTCTGCATGTCAAGGAGGACATAGCAATGTTAGATGTTAGCTCAAATGCTAAAAGCAATAAAGCAGCTGCCTTACAAGGAGAGACTAAGAAGCCTGGGACACTTCAACTTGGAGAGCAGAGGGATAAAAGATACGACTGATGTTTACAAAACTCAAGGTGGCAATGCTTAAGACAACTACCAAACAAAATTCTCAGTACAAGAATAGGGGCTGCTTGATAAAAACAGTAGGAATTCAATTTCAAACAGATAAAAGAAGATTTCTTTACACAGAATGTAAGAATGTAAGTCATGTTTCTTTCCAAACTGTAGCAAATTTCTGGGATGAGCTACCACAGGAGGTTTTGAAAGCAGACAGCATCAGCAGGTTTGGAAAGGGATTAAAAAAATTCATGAGCACCAAATCCACAAACAGATACGGGTAAGGAATAGTAAGGGATATATCCTCTTTCATCTCTAACATGACAGCTATGGGTGCCAAATGCCTACATGGAGAACAGAGTACAGAGTGAGGCTGGTGCTCTTCCTAATAGCTTGTCTTTTTGCTACTTCTTTTTCCCCAGTTCTCAAAGCACTGCAATCAATATAAACTCATATACAGACAACACAGAGCTAGTTTTCAGTCCCAGACCCAAATATGTATCTAATATATAGTTCCAAAACAAAGACTATCAAACTGGTAATAGTAAATTGAAGAATAGATTGATTAGGTTGTTATTTTTAGTATTCTTAGATAAGGTTGAAGCCACAACTTCTTTATACCTCTTAACCAAGCCATTTCTTGGGCTCCCAGCCTTCAGTACTATATAACTCCCTGCTAGGTTAATTCAGTACCTGCATCCTGAATGACAATATTCCCTTCATTTATGGCTCCATTCCCGCTGGACTATACCTTTATATAGCAGCTGTTTGGGGAAGAAAGTTAACAGCAGCTAGTGGAGAAGATTAAGCTCTTTATTTCCAAGCTTGTCTCAACTAACTTAATGCTGGTGCTCCAAACAGAATGTTTCAACAAACACTCATACCCCAATCACTACTGGGAACTCAGGGAAAGCTGTACCTACACACAAACACGAGCTGATGAAAGTATTCTACTGTGCCTTGTGGAGTAGGTTAGCTTGAGATTTATCTTGTACAGAACCAACCACATGCAGCTCAAGAAAAATTTCCAGCAGAAGCTGGCACTGGCTGATTAAGCAACAACTTGTTTATACATTTATAACTAATATATCTTAATTCCTCCTGGCAGGAGACTTTGCAGTAACATTGTGCAGGGACACACTGTTCCTGTAAAGAGCAATGATTTGTAGCTTCTCACCCAATGGAGTAATAATATTTATCTCAGGCATTGCCTGTCATTAGACACTACTACATTTACCTCAGTGTACATTGCTAATTGCGGAAATAAGACTTCCATAGGTGTCTGGTTTCAAATTTGCAAGGCTGATGCATTTAAAATCTGACTATGCATCTTCAATTTACCACTGTATTGCAACTGTAGCCTTACATGGTTAAAATCTTTGACAAGGTGCAGTTGTAGCTGTATATGCAAACTCCCTGACTTTGCTGGGATTTCTCATGTGCTTAGATCCTTTTTTGAAGTGAAGCTTTAGCCTAGTAGTAGTCAAATATCTGAAGCTTTGAATATTTGGAAAGAAACACTGTAATCTCTTTATGTTGTTATACACTTGATCTGATAGAGGATTTACAAAGGAAAAGTGCAGATCCTACATTACAGTGGAACAAAATCTATGATTTTTTCTATCCTTTCCAAGAAGTACAGCAAAAAAGAGGGATTCTTTACACTTTTATTAACGATGAAGATGGGCCAATGTGCCAAAATCAGCCCAAACACAAGCAGAATCTTAATTATATGAACTCTGCTTGAAATATACATACTTGGTCAACTGCTAGAAGTACATCAGGTACTCACACAAAATATTTTTCCTTTTTTTACCCTTTAATACAGCAACTCAGGCAGTGTACCACTACTTCATTATTTTAAATATATATTCTGAAGGTCACTGTAACCAGTGTTCTTAGCACCCAGGAAAGCAAGACATGCTGAAAGAATGACCTCTTCATTGCACTAATTTTAGTCCGCATCTTGCATGGGCTAAAATATAGCCATACCGTTACTTCCTTCCAGGAAGCTATATTCCTTTCCTTCAACTTCTGCATTTTGGACAATGAAGTAAAGGGCCCTTGAAAACTTTTTGTACCTCTCAGTAGTACACATTCATGCTTCAAAGTGGCATAAAATGTGACTGCTGCTACTGTTTCTCTATTCTGGGCAGTGCGCTTCATCCCTGAGTAGAAGTGAGCACACACGAGTGCTGCAGAGTGTGAGGAAGCCAAACATTTACTGCTACTGGATTTCTTCATGTCTTCTTCACTCTTCAATTGCCTTAAAAAACACAGAGGGAACCATTCTCTCATATAAAGAGGCTTTTTACTTTCTTTTGGCCTACCTATAAGCAATTTCACACCAAGTACTTCTGGTTTTCTCTTTGCAGAAATATTTGCTAGCAAGCCAATATCCTTGCTAGTACTGCTGTAAGTAATGCCAATACTAAAGTTTTCCAAGAAATCAGAATTTTTTATTGCTTCCTAGATTCAAGGGATTCTTTTTTTTCTCTGTGTGCTTTATTATAGTTTCTTGAATAGCATTTCCAAAAAGTTCAGTGTACACACTGGAGCAGGAATTCCGTGTATATTCAGAAGATACAGGAACAACATGCCATCTTCTGAACTTCTTTTAGCAGAAAAGAACAAAAAGCCATGTTCCTTGGGTAAAAGAGGGTCTTTTATAATAAAAGTCTGTATGATCTTAATTTTATTTCATTTTCTAGGATTCTTCGCTGTCCTAACTTCCTTTCTGAGCTGAATGAAGCAAGTAGCACCCACCACTCTAGGTAACCTATTTGAAGACTAGTTTCTCACTGACTGTTATAATGGTTCTTGAAGACCTCACTGTGCTTTGCTGCATGTATGGTAATTCTTAAGCCAAAGCACTGACAAATTCAACAAACAAAAAACAGTTAAAAGATGGGAAAGGAAAATATCACATTGAAGATGAGAAGATGGCACAGGTTAACCTCCAACAAGCCAGATTCTCACTAAGATCAAAGGAGTTCATGACAAATATCAGTTTCCTCCATGCCACTGTGACATGCCTGAACCAAAAAGCCAGCTTGAATCTTAGTTTACAGGTGAGAGAGACCCGACCTAATAGCTTATTTCTGAGTACACCAATTTCCCTTATAATTATTCTAATTCACATAAAAGCATGGACCTCTGGCTAGGTGACAGAAAAATTGTCTTTGGTTCTACTAAGGAAGTAAACTAGTGAATAGTGGGCTTATTATTATCAAAAACCTGAGTAGAATAAATCTAAAATATTTTCAGTGTGGGGAAGGTACCTCTTTGGGAGAAAAAAAGTGTAATTAGGTGAGGAATTGTTCAATGGTCACTGACTGAAGCTGAAATTTCAAGTACACTGAAGCTTACCACCAGTGGGATTTTGGATTTGATTTAGCTTTTCAAAAATGACACATATTGAGCTATTACACAACAAAGAAATTAGCCACATCAAACAAACTAGACACCAACCTAAGACATGCAGCATCTTATTTTTCAAAAGACTACACACCCAGAGATACTTTTTTAAAAATAATCCAAAATAACTTTCAAAAAGTTTCCATCACCAAATACTGAACAAATACGACACTCTGGAGCATTCACAAATGACTAATATCTGATGAGTTTCTTGCATCCTGAGCCAGACAAATAGACTGGAGAGCTGCCTAGACTTTAAAGGATTTTTAGTTGCCTACAATCAAAATTTGCCAGGGCTCATGTAGACTGGATCCCACCTATTGCGTGCTGGCAGTGAGAATCAAAATATGACTACTACAGCTTCAATGCAAATGAAGACACACACTGAAAATACACAAAAAAATTGTGGCATCGGCATACTTCATGTACTCAATATACTTCATTAGTTAACTGGAAACATTTGCTATCTCAAGAGCATTGCTGGGAGGAAAGAAGGTCTCTATACATGTGGGGCTGAAGCAGAAATAGATGCAGTTGTTTGGTCAAATTAAAGAAAATCTAGTTTAATAGATTAAGCAACGCACTGATGTACAGGCTTAATTTTAAATATATATGTGTCATTGCTGAATACAATACCATGTATTTGATAAATTGAGAGCAAAGTTACCTACCTTGGTGTCATCTAGATGGACATTAAGATGTCATTTTTGGAAGAAAAAGAAGTCCAAAATAATTGTGCCTTAATGAAACATGTATCGAAGTTTGGCTTTGTCACTCTTTAAGAAAAATGTTCCAATTCTTTCACATGACATTGCCTGTCCCGTTCAGTTTTTTACATAATTTTTAAAGTGTTTTTTGATTTGGACTTTTCTGCCCAAGACTATATGGTTGTGTGTTGTCCTTTGTTTCTATAATTTTACATTTCCCTAACTCCTAGTTTAAGTTGGAGCCTCTATATGAAAAGAATGCCAAACCTCAAACAGGCATTCCATTAAATCCATTAAATTTCACCTGCTTGAAACCGAAACCATGGTAAATTATGAATTTCATCTGACCTTACTAAAAAAAACCAATAAATTAGCCCAAGCAAACTAGAAATTTCAAGTTCATGCTCCTTAAAGCAACATAACAGGAAAACCTCATAAAGTTCCAGGAACAGTCAGTGAAATTCTGTACTCAATCTCCTTATGAGGCTTTTGCACATTTCATGCTATATATTTACTTGGTGCTTTATCCTCAGCATCGCACAGCAACAGATCATATAAAGAGAAAATAAAGCCTTCCCAAAATGATCAAAAAGCATTTATATTTATGCTTTAATGAAACAAGTTGCTTTCTTTCTTCTTACCTAAGTTTAAATATACCCATAAAAGATATGGATTTTGTTGCTACCATTCCATTATTCAACTATTTTCACTCATAGCCAATCATCAGCATTTAATTATTAAAGAAACTTTTTGTTTCACCTGACAGGCTTTATGCAGAACGAGATCTCCGAGGACTTTGGTTTATATCTCATGGAAATATAAAATGTGCAATGCACTTTAGTTCAAACACAATCCATAGCTTACAAAACGTATCACTGCTTAACAATGAGTAACGTGATGAAAAAGATAAAATAATGTTCTCTAACCAACACCAGTGAATTCCCAGATAAGGAAGCAGTTATCTATGAATCCTCCTTAATCTTATAAAAAACTACAGACTGATAGAGAATGATTACATGACACAAACACATTATCTGACATTTACTTCTGGTTTATCATAAAATATTTGTCCCTTTTACACAGAAAGAGTTGAACCAGCCTGGAGCTAAACAAGAAAGGGCAGAATGAAAATAGCTCATTTACTCACATATTTCACAACCATGCTTCATACACCAATAGCTGAACATCATTTGAATGGTTTCATTTCATTTAAACTTGTTAGGGCATTGATATGTGTGGCTGCTTTAAGGATTGCATAACTTATCAGCAGAGGTATCAACAAATGCACTTATGCAACTTAATAGCACTTACTGAGATTCACAAGTGTAAAAGAGTAAATCAAGCAAATATTTTTGTAACAAACAGTAAAACTACAGAAGACCATTATTTGGAAAAAAAAAACAAACCAAACCAAACCAAACCAAAACAAACATTTCACGTAGCTACTCTAGAGAAATCTCGTGTTGTATCCCCCACCCTTATTTGAAAAGATAATTGATATACTAACTTCCACATTTTCCATGCACTTGAAGCATTTGTCGTTTAGAACTGTTCTCTGTCTTCCCCTTGACTAATTTAACAGCCAGCAGTTTTTATAACAGCTATTGCAAAAGCTTCTGTTATGCTCATTATTTTTCTTGCTGGCATTAATAAGAAAACTAAGATAATGTTGCCTGTAAAATAACGTATTGTTAGGGATAACTCCTCAACTTAGAATGGAGGACTCCCACTCTTAGATTTAACCATTACTTCCAGTAACCTTACAGGTAAGAAAGGAGAAATTGCCAACAAAGTCCAAACTGAGTCTCACTCCACATGCATTATGGAAAATTACAGGAAATAATACTTGTATGATTTACCAGGATGTCCAAGAGAATTGGAAGAGAACCAGAAGAAAGCTTCCAATCTCATGCAGTCCTCTTGAAATAATCATTTAAGTTATGTAAAGTTGTGAATGCTGTCTACTGTGTTTCCAATATGGCAAAAAATAACTCAACTATAAATTCAGATGGTCTATTTGAAAAGTACTCTTTTAAAATTATTAACCAGATTTATAGATAGACAGATAACACTGATGAAGAATTTGTTTATTGATAATAGTTCTTGCCTCTTAAGTCCTTACATGTATTGTCTGACTTTGAACAGTTGTGTTTTTCCAGAATATTAATAACTGTTCTTGTTATTACTTAGAAAGACAAAGATAAAATTACAACTTTATACTGTATCATTTCTAATTCCAACATGTCAGAAATACATCATCATGGACTTCACACTGCTCAAATATTAACAGATGAATGACAGAACTCCTGTTGATTACAGTGTCCTAGAAAACAGCACACAGGAGCTTTAAACATACTCCCAGTTTAAAATGTCTGTCTATGCATATGTATTAATTTCCATTTAAAAATAGAGGAAAACAGCAATAAAGAGTACAGAACAGATCATCTACTAATGCCACCACCATGTTTGTGTGTTATGTCTTTTCCTGACCTTGGCTATGAAATTGATCTGAATATTCACACCAGCGTCAGATGGTCTAACAGGAGACTGACTTACTATGAATGAGGAGACGTACAATTAGGTGACTCTTAATAAATCTCAGATTCAGATAGTTTGTCATACCTTTTACATGGCATCTTGTTCAAAAAACATGTAGATGAGGCCCTTAGCAACATGGTGTACAGGTGGACTTGGCAGTCCTGGGATAAAGGTTGGACTTGATGATCTTACAGGTCTCTTCCAACCTAGTTGATTCTATGACTCTATTATCTGAGGTTCCATTTTGGATGTGGCAGATAGCTCATATACATTCACAATGGATTTCAGAAGAGCCACAAATGGCTGACACATGCTGTCACAGATGCACATGTTCACAAAATACCTTCTTCCCCCATAGAGCAGAATGCAGCCCTCCAGCTCTAAAACACTGAATCTTTATCTGGATGGCTCGCAGGAGACACAATTAGAATAGAAAGAGGTATCACAGACCACCCAATTTACATGTAATATCAATCAGGTTAAAGAAAAAGTACTGAAAAAGTCAGATTATAAAATTAGCCCCATGGGTTGGACTAGACAGCTTCCTAAAAATGACACTTACAAAAAACTAGTAGTACCCAAGGTCAAAAAGCATTTCCAGTTTGTGCTCATGCAAGCAAGTTCGGGTTTTTTTTTTTTACTACATTTTTCTGATTTGAGCATATTAAAGTAAAATATTTCCACACTTGTTGAACACTAACCAGATGCTGCTATCCTGATTCACTCGTGGGATACAGACCTATGTTCTAAACGAGTTCCCAGGAGCACTGGGACAAAAACATAACTTAAGATTAAGTGTGGGTATCAAAATCCAGACTGCAAGTGTCCTTAATGTCTTTTTTCGTTCTCTTCTCATTTTGCCATTTAAGAGAAAATCTATAAGTACACCATTCATTCAAATTATACTAAAAGTAACATGTTATCTCCAAAAGGGAGAGATGAAAAGAGTAAAAATGGCTCTGTAGAGAGGAGCTTATTCAAAACAGAATTTTAAAAGCCTCCTGGTCTCAGAATAATAAATTTAAGTAATCTTTATTTGTATCATTCTGAATGCAAAAAGGTATGTATCAAACTGCCTTGTGGTACGAGCTTCTTATGTGAAAATGATAGGAAAATACATTATAAACTAAAAGAAATATAGGCAAATGAGAAGACTATTTAAATACTATTTTTCCTGTAATGCCAATACATCATGAACTTCAGCAAGCAGCAGGTGTTTTCTTATCTTTCCAGGATAGTCAGTAAATTGCTTGCATTGTGTATCTGTCAGCTTTGCCATGGCTCTTCTATGTCTGTTGATGTTTCATACACTGAGGGTCTTTAGTGTAGTTTAATCTCCTGACAGCTACTACAGTCTTTCCTCATTACCTCTATTTTAGCAGTTTTCAAAATCATGGAAGTCAGAGCTTTTGTTCAAATTTCTCTCTAGGCAATTAAATATTTTTTCTTAGGCAGTTTGAAAATTTACTGGAAAAGCCTAGTGCATTGTTTTGGTTTGGGGTTTGTATGGATTATTTTATGATGAAAAGCTATTATGACAATCTAACTACAGATGTTTGTTTCTTCTAGCAAGAGAAATGACAGAAGACTAGAAGCACAGCAGCATGAAGTGCTGATGCATGTTGAGATGCTGAAAAGTAAGGGAAGAATTACAGTCCCTTGCAGGGGAGAAGAGGCTTCCATGTAAATTCACATCTTTGCCTCAACAACCAGTCCAGGTTACAACTGCCCAGTGTCATGGTTTAAGCCCAGCCGGTAACCCAGAACCACGCAGCCGCTCGCTCACTCCCCCTCCTCTTCCTCTCCCCTCTCCGGGAGGGATGGGGAGGAGAATCAAAAGAATGTAACTCCCACGGGTTGAGATAAGAACAGTCCAGTAACTAAGGTATAA